>JAQQSK010009401.1:0-13101 GCA_028658325.1 Potorous gilbertii | reverse complement strand
TGGGACTACCTGAAAGCCATGATCAGAAAAGAGCCTAGACATCATCTTTCATGAAATTAACAAAGAAAACTGCCCTGATATTCTAGAACCAGAGGGCAAAATAAGTATTCAAGGAATCCACTGATCACCACCTGAAAGAGATCCAAAAAGAGAAACTCCTATAAATTGGAGTAATACATTTTGAGAAAGCAACAATGTTAGACTATTTTCTTTAAGAGCCATATACATATGTATATGATTGGCTTCCAAATATATTTAGTATGGGAAGTTCTCAAAATATGACTGAGGATTTTCGTTTACAATTATATTGATAATTCTAGAAAGAGTGAAATATTTTTCCCTCTTTTAAAGCACCTCTCTGATATTTTTCAAATGCAGAAGAGTTCATTTCATATTTAGGCTATTTTGTTTTTAAGATGTTTATATCAGCCGTATGGTATATAGGTAAAGAAACAGCAACTAAAATTCTCTTGTGTTTCATGTTTGGAGAATCAAATTTCACTACGTTATATAAGTATAGTTACTGGAAGATTTTAGCAAAATTATATAGGAATCTTTGCAAGTTATTTGGAACTGGAGAAACAGAGTCCCTTTCAGAGCTTTCCTGAGAATGAGTTCTTTTCCAGTGTGTCCAAGACAAGACATCTCCATGGACAGAACACTACATGATACTTCTGGGACTCAAGACAAAATGAAATGATTAAATGGACAATGGGAGTGGGTTTTTAGGAAACAAGAAAACTTGATGTTAGTTAATACTGATGATCATCCTTATATTGCTTTGGCCTTTTGTTTCATGATAATTATGTTTAAGTTTTCTTGGTTACTCTGTCAACATATAAATCTCCCTGCTCAAAATTATTCCATTGCAAGCCCTCTAAGGTAGTTTGATCTGTAACCTGATTTACATAATTCTGATTACAAATAATGAATATACTTAAAGATTTAGGTACAGACAAGTGATCCATGAGGGGCAGAGGTTGTCCTCCACCCCCTCCCTGATGAATCAAAAGTGGGGAATTGAGAGAGCTAGAATAACAAGTGGTAGTGGAAATTGAGTGAACTACATTATCTCTATCTTGTGAACTCAGTTCTGGAGCTAGTTTAATTCCCTTTCCATTCAGTTATGTCTAGTACAACTTCTGTCCTATGAGAAAACTTTATTGTAAAAAACAAAATAAAAATCAAAACAAAAAGAAACACACAAGAAAAAACAGTTCATTATATTGTATGAAGCTAGCATTGTGTGTCTTGGAAGCTGAACCACCTCTATTTGCTGCTTAGAGACCCTTAACTAAGGACCTCAGTTATACTGACCAGATAGTCAGTCAGATGTCAAGACAGATGCAAGTGATTTTCTCACAATCATACATCTCAAGCAGTCCCTATACCTTAACTAAAAACTCACCCTATTGTGGTCAATCAGTTATTGTTTACATGTTCCTTTGATTGAATATAGACATTTGGGGTAAGGGGGCACCTCTTTTTCTGGTTTCAGGGAATGGAGGGCTAAAACTGAAGAAAGTGACTAGCCCTGATTTGCTATACAATTGGCATGCATTGTTAATAAATCAATATGCTCATGAATCTTGAACCTTTGTTTCGGTCACTTTATCTTTTGCTTGTCACAGATGGAGGGCAAAGGGGGTTTCAGGAACCTTCCCCCCCAAAAAGTTAGCAAATATCTTGGGGCAGCATACAATAGACATAAAATTTTCAAATGAAGTTAGTTTCTAAGATATTGAATTATAAGATCGTATCTCAATACAAAGGTGACTCAGTGACTAGAGCAGAGTAGCTGTATTCGAGAAGATGACTTTTATATCTGATCTTAGATACTATTTATGCAACTCTGAGAAAGTCACTTAACCTCTATTTGGGTTAAATGGAGACAATAGTAGCACCTACCTGAGGTAGTTATGTAGATAAAAGGAGATATTTGCAAAATAACTGTAAAATTTGTAAAATACTTTGCAGAACTTAAAGCACTCTTTATATGTATGACCATCATTCTCACATTATCATTGTGATACTTGATGGTTCCATGATTTCCTGATCAGTCTTCCTAGTCCATTCCCTCTTATCTTCTCTAGAGGACTGACTCAACATGATGGGTACCTTCCCCTAGTTCTTTTGATATTACATTGGTTAAAAATGCAACCTAAAAGCTGCACATGTATCATCTCTATTGTCCCATAGCTCCTCTTTTATCTACATCTTTAATAATATCTAACTTCTATTTTCTTTACAGAGGCCATCATTAATTATATATGTAGTTATACATACCATGTGTCTTCCTATCGCCATCTATGTCTCCTGTAGTTTTGATTAATGTGAGATTTTGTGGTTCAAAAGGTCATAGATACTCAATTAGATGCAGCCTTGAAATTCATCTGTTGAAATACTCTCATTATAATGTTGAAGAAGCTAAGATGCATAGGAGTTATGTGACTTGTTCAAGGTCATTCAGGTAGTGTTAGAGGTAGAATTTGAACCATGGTTTTCTGACTTCTGAACCAGTGCTCTTTGCACTGTACCCTAAATTGAAATCCCATTGGCCTAAGATGCTTGCTCACCCCTTCTAAGTCATGGGTACAGATGGATCCAGGTAAGTAAAACTGTCTTTAAACCAAAAAGATGGAGCTGTGAGTTCACATAGATCAGATTAACATCCTTAAGAATCCTACCTTTAAGAGAAGTCATCAGGCACAATATCAGATATCACTGGCAACCAAGTCATTCTAAGCTATCAATCATGCCCTTAGTCAGATGATGTGTCTGGGCATAACAGAAAAAATTACTCCCTCTTTTTTGGCATCAATCCTAGTATCCTTCCTAGCATCCTCCTCTCCAATAGAAATATGGTTTTCCCATTCCATCCAACTCATTCACCTCTCTTCAAATAGAGATCTTTCTTTCAAATCCAGAGTCAAATATCTTCTAGCAAAGGTGGTAGGGTAAGGGAAGCAGAAGTAAAGAAAAGTACTCACACTTTGACATCTTAGCATAGGTTTCTTTTAGCTTAGAATTTCAAACTATATATATCTTGACTTAAAGTTGGGTTGTTTTGTTTTTCCATACATAGGACAGTCTAATACTGATCTTCACACTGTCCAAATGGCTTTAAATGAATGACCTTATCCTATGTCTTGTCTCTGGGGAAAGATACACTATCACAACAATTTGGATATTTGGGTTGACACTCCCCCCTTTTTTGAAACACAAGTGAAAAAAGGTAGAAATTAAGGAATATATCAAGAGAAAGATGAAAAAGCCATATAAATGAATTAAACTGTTCCAAGGAGATGTGCTTTCCCTGAATTGGTAAAAGGAGAGAGAAGAGGAGAAGAAAGGGGGAGGGGAAAGAGATTCTCCATTCTTTTTTTTTTTCTAGTTTGACTGAGTAATGCAGGTTTCTTTGCAATCTGTCTCTTATTGAAACATGACCACTCCTACAACCAGACGTGATATCTCCTAGGCTATCTGGGATGAACTTCATATATTATCTTGGTTGCTTGATTTCCTGCTTCTCCTACTCACAAGGTCCTTCACTAAATGTCTCTGTCTCTTTCCGTCTCTGTCTGTCTCTCTCTCTCTATCTGCCTGCCTGTCTGTCTATCTGTCTGTCTATATATATATATATATATATATACGTATATATATATATATATATACGTATATACATGTATACGTATATACTTATATATATATATACGTATATATGTATATACGTATATATATAAATATACACAACCCTTTCCATCCATCTATCTATTTCTCTATCATCTACTATGTTTAACAATGGGTAAGAGATCTTTATTGGTGCTTATACCTAAGGATCCCAAATTAGAATTTCTATAACTTCCTCCAATGACAAAAAAATTGTTATTATTGCATTGAAGAAAGTATTTTGGAAGATTACTGCTACCTGCTACTTAATGGCTCATTAGTATCTGAGTACTCATTTTATAACCAGACAAGTTGAATTATAAAGAGGTTGTTTATCTTCCAAAAGGTTGGATGAGAGGTCTATCACTGAGATGGAACTTGAGCAGACAACTTGATTTTGGATTCATTTAATTATTCATATTTATATAGCACTTTAAGGATTAAACATTCTTTCTTCTTTAGAAATACAGTGGAAGGCTAATTGAATTTAGGGTCAGAACACCTCAGTTTGAATTCTCATTATGATATCTAGCTGCTGTATGACATTGGGTAAGACACTGACTCTCTCTGATCCAAAATTTCTATGAAATGATGGGGTTGGAGTAGATAATCCTGAATATTCCTTAGAGTTCTAAATTTATGATCCTAGGATTCCATAACCACTTCTGTAAGGCAGATTATATTGAAGAAATATAGAATTTCAAAGTTAGCAAGAATTGCATGCCTATATAATTCAGGGAACCTCAATCTTGTGGATATATGTATGTGGGTATATGCATATAATATCTATATATACACATATATGCACATATATTTGTCTATATATACACATATACGTATATGTGCGTATATATGTGTGTGAAAATTCATTTTCCCTCTTCCTTAATCACAGACAACCTTAATGTCTTGCCCAGATTTGTTAGGGGGAGTCTGTGAAGCTAAACTAAAGAATTACTGATCTAGTTCAACCTATACCTGAGTAATAAATACCTCTACTATATATCTAACAAGATCAAAGGTTTCCAGTGACAGTGTCTCTCCTAAGTCATCCTCTTTCACTGATGTTGTTCAGTTGTTTTACTCATATTCAAGTCTTCAAGACTTCCTTTTGGATTTTCTCGGCAAAATAATAATAGTAATGTTTTGTCATTTCCTTTTCCTTCTCCAGATCATTTTACCGATGAAGGAGCTGAGGCAGACAGAGTTTAATGACTTACTCAGAGGCATACAGCTAGTAAATGTCAGAGACCAGATTTGAACTTAGGAAGACTCATCTTCCTGACTCATGTATCCACTTTGCCACATAGTTTCCCCGTTGCACTGATGATTAGCTCTAATTGTTAGGACTTTTTCCTTATATTTTATTGAAATGTGTCTCTCTTCAAATTCTATCCATTGCCCTATGTGTCAGGGAGAATAAATCTATTTGCTCTCCTAGGTAAATATGATGGGAATCCTTAAAGGCAGTCATCATTTCCTCCATAAATCTTCCTTTCTCTGTGCTGATCAGCCCTAGTTCCTTCAAGTGATTTCCATTTCATGTGATCTTGTAGCCTTTGATCATATTGGCTCACAGAATCATAGAATATCAGATTTGGTCAGCATCTTGCTGTCCCATTTTTCCAACTTGAACCTGAACAAAAGTCCTTCTACAACTTCCTTGACAATTGGTTATGCACTTTCCTCCAGTGAGGATCAATCCAATGGATCCCAAGCCAGCACATTCTATTTATCTATCTAATTCTAGTCTGAGTTTCTTAGATTCGTGGAGGAGGAGAATGTGGCTCAGAGAGGTTTCCCACGGTTACAGAATTTGGAACTGATGAATCTTAGTTTGCAGTCAAAAGCTTCTCTACCTCAATTTCGGGTCCCCATTGACTTTCACTCTATTGACCAATTAATTTAACTACACAGAAGTAGTAATCACCTATTCTTCCATGCTTAGAATTCCTCATAACCACAAAGAAAGCCCTGTGTAGGGAAACGGTAAGCTACAGTAGAACTGCCTCCAGGTCTTCTGTTTGAGTCAAATGGACTCACATAATTACCAGGAAAGTCAACTGTCTCTTACCATAATAGTTAGATTTTTTTCTTTATAAATCTTGAAGCATGTAGAGAAATATATTAACATGTATAATACTTTAGATTTCATTTTATTTTATTTTTATTCACATCAAAACAAGATGGAAACAGCTGTTTAGGAAAATGATACGTCTTAGTCCTTTAAACATTAATGGAATTATTAAATTAATTTTATTTGGTGGGCAATAAAAATGGGATGAAGAAATTCAAAAGAAATCTGTTTTATTTCCATACACTGGAAGGGGGAACCATATATTCAGAGCAAATAGAAATATAAAGATGAGGGCAACTTAGATAATTTGTCAAGGTTTTGGGGGTTTCCAGATGTAGTTAATACCTTAAGAACAAAAGAAAAAGAGAGGGAGGAAAGTAGGAAAAGAGGAAGAGAATGAGGGAGGGAGAGAGAGCCCTGAATTTGGTGTTTTACTTTGTTAAGACAGGCATTATTCTTCACATCTCATAAAGTACCTACAAATTTGATCAATTTTGGTCATCTTATTTTTGTTTAGTTTTGTTGTGAGGTTGTTAACAATATTTGAGATAAAAAGATACATGGGTGGGAATAGATAGAATACTATATTCATATCTTATAACTATATCCTTATCTAATCTGCCTATATATCTGTATCTATTTATATGCATACCTCTATCCATATCTAATCTGTGTATAAATTACAATCTATCAGTAGGTGGCTATATATCTATATCTACATGTGTATGTGTATGTATATATATATATATATATATATATATATATATATATATATATATATATATTCCATGTACACACATACATGTATATACACATTTATACATATATATATTTATTATAATTATATACATGTAATATGCTTATATATTGCAATATATAGGTAGGTGGCTAGATAGATAGATAGATAAAGAGAGGTAGATAGATAGATAGATTGATAGAATCCCTATAGCCATCTTTCTATAAATCTGATATATGGGCAAATTAGAAATTGATATAGGTATAGATATAGACATAGACAAAGACATGGGCATAGAAATAGATGCAGGCATAGACTCAGACATGAACACAGACATAGATTTACTTTTCTCAAATTACCTTTGGAAGTTTGAGATTTCCCATGGTACAATGGTAAGAGTCCTGGCTTTTATTTCAGAATTAAATTCTTGTCACACATCAGTGTGACTTTAGGCAAGTCATTTTAGTTTCCTCACACATAAAATGGCAAGAGAAGACGGTGGACTAAAGAACCTGAAAGGTAATCTTTGAGCTCTAAATCACTGATATTTATTAGAAAATCACTGTTTCTCTTATTTCCTAAGTAAATACCACTGCCCAATATGAGGAAAAAATATACCTTAGTCAATTCACTTTCCTGGTGACAGAGAGGCAATGAGATTGATTAATTTCAGATAAGGCCAAAAAGAGTACAAATAATTTTAACAACTTCAAAACAAAACAGGACCCTCTTTAAGAAAAAAAATGATGGTTAATTGGTCAACATTTATATTTTTCTCTGAAAAGAATCATTCCATCTATTTCATGCACATGGAAACACATACGCACATGCACACCTCTGCATATCTTATTAATTTCTTCTGTTTTTAAACAGGATTACAAGGATGTCTCTTTATGCTAACTTTTGAAGTATTTTTAATATGTTATATTGTTGGGATGTCAAGTAACTTTTGATTATTTTTTTTATTGAATGCAGGCTGTTAACTTTTCCTCGGCATGATTGTGTGTGTGTGTGTATGTGTTGTATATTTTATCTTTTGTCTACAATACAATTTTTGTCTAAATCCTTTGCAGTGGCATCTGCTGGGAAAATCTGGGATTACAAGAGGGGAATAACAACCCCCTCCCCCACTTATACTCTCTCACCAACCCCAGCATTTAGACAATGATGAACTCTGACTGAAGGAACTCAGTATGTTGCCTTGACTAAGCAGAGGCAAGAGGTGCTGCATTTTTAAGGAGGCCACATGTACCCATTAGAGAGGCAGTGGCTTCTCACCTACCACATGACCATAATACTTTATTTCACTGCATGCTACTGAAAGAGATACAATTATCATGCTGAGAATTCCAAACTCATTCCATACTGGGGAATAGGATAACAAGCCATACAACCCTCCCGTCAACCTCTCAGAATATGAACATTCAAACATTCTCTGACGATCTGCTGGGGCGAGTAGAAATTGACATCAGAAGAGAAGGCATTTAGGCATGGGGCCCCAGCTATATTAAAACGAGACCGCATCTACATCCTTTCATGCATGGCTACGCCGATATGAGCCCGACTACATAAACAAACTTTTCCTATTACCAGGACACCCCTTATCCACGCACCCATCAGTCAAGTTCAGATACTTGTTGCCAGCTTGAAGATTTATAGGCTGGGGCTGTTTTCCCTGAAACTGCTTTATATTTCCATTGACCCGCCAGGGTAGCAAGATGTTCAGATTTTGCCTGTCTTCGCCCAGTTCGTTTACAAAGCTAATTCTCCTTCCTGAACCACCCCCCATCCTTCCTCTCTTTCCGTTGCCAGGTCAGGATTTTGGGCTCCTAAAGCAGATTCTTTCTTTATCCTAAGTAAAATACAGTTGCTAGCCCCTGTGCTCCTGGACGGTGATGGTACTGATTAATACAGTTTTTTTTTTCAAACCAGAGGAAAACCATCTTGGATCCTGACTTTAGATGAATTCATAGCCTTCCCTACAAATGCACAGACGGACATGCACACACACACACACACACACACACACACACACACGCACACATTCTACTGTACAGTCAATGCCTTCTTGAATCTGTAGCTAACCATCTCATTAGCATTCTTGCCTCCGCCGTGCCTCACTTGCAGCAACAGAGGGCTGAGCAAAATGCAGTAGAACAGGGACAGAGACGGTGCTGGCAATCATCTCGATGCAGCCTGCCGAATGTAGGGGGGTGAGGGGATGCAGCAAAGCAAGATTAATAACCTTGCCATAATCTCGGGCACCCTGGAAGGAGACACCTCTGGTGACTGACCTGCTCCTGTCGTGATTAATCTGGCTGGGAGAGAGTGAGCCGGAATATCCACCTAGGTCCAGGGGTGGAGAGGTGGGGGCTCTGGTTTTGGTGTTCTATGGATTCTCCACCCATCTGAGAAGGTAGCAGTGAGCTATACCATCTGCGGCACAAGACAGCGATTGGAGGCTACCTCTGACAGTTTACACTACAGTGGTGTGTGTGTGTGTGTGTGTGTGTGTGTGTGTGTGTGTGTGTACGTGTGTGTGACTGTGTGTGCGCCCCCTGTGAGTGTGTGTATGAGAGAGAGAGAGAGAGAGAGAGAGAGAGAGAGAGAGAGATTCAGTGGGGATAGATAGAGGAGGAAAAGGGAGCAAGGGAGAAAGAAGGCGGGAGAGAGAGAGAGAGAGAGAGAGAGAGAGAGAGAGAGAGAGAGAGCAGGTAGAGTAGTAGAGTGTACAGTGAGAGGTTTCTAAGGAGTGAAAACATTACCCAAACCCCTGAAGCTCACCTTCTGGTCCCTTCTCTTCCACCTGTCCTCACTTCTTTTCTCCTTTTTGCTATCATCTTTGATGAGTTTTTGGACTTACTTTTTTGGGGTCATCTCTTGGGTATATTTTTCTGGAAGACCAGATCAATGGAATCTTTGAAAACTAATCGTTTTTCTCCCGTGTGACTTTTCAAACAAAAAGAAAGAAGGAAGGAGAGAAAGAAAAAAAGAGAAAGAAGGGAAGAGAAAAAAATAAAGACATGTAATAGCTGGAAGCATTTATATTTTCCTTGGAGAAGTTTGGAGCCCCATAAGGAAGGTAAGTTATGGGACTAAGATCTCTGTCATGTTTTCTTGTCATAATTGTGCTTATGGTTGCTTATGGAAGATTTACATATAGTTTATGAAGACATCTGAGAGGAGAGGAAAGCATTGGGAGTACGCTGCGGGTGGCATTTGGGGGGTCGCCTTTTCATGCCAACAAACATTATTTCCATTTGTATGCTACCCTACCCCCTCCCTGTTCTGCTTCTTTTGTTGATCTAACACTTCCCGAGAAACCTATGAATATATGCAATAGTGATGGGGTTGGGGGAGGTAATGGAGGGGGGAGAATGATGGAGAAGAAAACTGACCCTAGTCCTCTCTTATCCCTTTTGGAGGGGAGCTGTTGGGTAAAGAGTCTTTTGGGTAGGAAAATTTCTATGTAGTGAGACTGCCAGTCAGAGGGTAAGTAATGAGCCCAAGATAGGCGAGCTGATAACTTACTGGAAGTGTTCTGTATTTTCCTAAACCCTCTTTTCCCCTATCTACTCAATCTGTGCTGGAGTGTCCTGAACATGAGCAACCCTGAAAGCTATTGCTGCTTGCTCTTAATTGAAGCAAATGAGAGCCAAGTGCAAATTGTTTAGTATTTTGAACCTCTTTTTTATGCCTTAAGTTTCTTTGCTATTGCATCTCATTAACCTTTCTGAGTGCAGTTGCACTGATTAAGACTAGAGGCTTTCCTGATTTTTGAGCATCTCCTAATTCTACGTGGACTAGAAAGAAGGAAGTGCATTTACAAATTGCTTTTAATTGTCTCCTCTTGGCTGTCAACGCAAGTGGTATCAGGCACTGGGGTGACATGAGTAAACTGTCTTGCTAACTCAATGCCTTTAGTATTTCTCAGGGTTCTCTACCTACCCCCCTTTCACCTCCCAGAGGGTTTTGCAGAGACTGACTCCCCCATTTCCATTCTGAGGTTATTTAAATCAGGCAAAGTACCATTTCATTGTGAGAACATCCCATTTCCCCTGGTCCGGAGTATTTTTATCTCTGCATTCGCGGCACTTAGCCTCCCTCAAGAAGTGCAAACCGCCTGTAAATATGTTACTGAAATGCCTAGATCCCAGGTGGTTGAACTTGGAGTATTCCCCACTCATTTAAGGAAGAAGACTCTTCTCCACAGAAATAGAAATGCTTGATATCCAAGAGAAATGAATCCATCATGGACCACAGTTACTGCTGGCAAATGAATATAAATAGATGACAGATATGTTAACTAAATAGAAGAGACATCAGCAGTAAGCATACCTAGGTTATTTCTCCTTATGTGTGAAAACCAATCTGTGTATCTAGACCTGATTGTTTGAGATTTGGGGGATAAGGTTTTATACTCATGGGAAGTCTATGGAAGCATCAGAGCTGGTGAAGAGAAATGGTGATTATCAATATTCTATCTATATCTATATCCCTACCTATACTATTGCTGATAAATGTGAGATCTCTACATGTCATTCAAAACTTAATGGAAGGACTGTGCTCGGATATGATCATGCCCAATCTTTTCCTTCTATTTCATGCTGCCTGCAGATAGATAGGATATTGTTTTGTTTTGTTCCTCCTTCTACCCCTTCACCCCACAGCATGGCAGCATTTTTGGAGGAATTAAAGGAGGGAAGCTATTAGAGGTTTTTTTTGGGTTCTGTATAAGTGATCATTCCTGTGGACAATGTAGAAATAGAGCAGAGAAGCTGGGCTTCTGTCACAAGCTAATTGACTACAGAGCTTTCTCTAGTAACGGTGCTTCTTCTTGATCTCAACATTTTCTTTTATGACACGCAGGGTTCAGCTCATCTTACCTCATCAGAGAAGGAACAGTTCTCATTTAAGTTGAGTCTGAGGGGAGGAGGGGGTGAAGTAAAAGTATCCAAAGAGAATCTCCCAGAAGCTTTGCTTCTCTTTGGTGGTCAAGGTAGTGGAGACACAGAATCTTCTGTATAGAAAAGGAATGGGGGGGCTGGCTTGGGGGCAGGGTATGATATAAATGTAATATATATATATATAATATATATATATATATATATATATATATTATATATATATATATACTTACCTCTTCAGGGAAAAGGAAGAGAGAGCTGTATGTAGGTAGATGACCTTCCAATTGCAAAAGAAAAGACAAGAATAAACTCAAAATAACATCAAGTGATTAGAAACTGCCCCAACCTATAAATGAACAAGATCAGCACCATTGAATAGTCAGCTCTATGTCAACCTTCAACCTCTGGGACACTAACCATGCTCCTCCAGTTCAAGTGTTTCAGCCTAGGAGTATTCGACAACCTGCTTTGCCATAATTCCTGCTTGCACTAGGAGTAAGTTTTGGTAAAATGTTGTTCTGGAAGTTTGCAAATTAGCAACTTTATAGAAGAAGGCTTTTAAAATTGTATGGTATCCCCACCACCACCTTATCCCACATAAATTATCACTCACTCTATGTAGATTTATACCTACCATCTTCTTAGATTATTCACAACAGCTCTAAGAAATAAAAAAAGATAGAATCTTAACCTTTGAGTGATGTTTAATAAATGCAATCATTGGACCCTCCAAATGTGGCAGTATTTTTATTAGTGCAGAGAAGATGCTGAAAATAGAATCATGGATTCAGGGGTGAGTGAGTGTAGATATTCCAACTTTCCTGCTTCAGGTATCCTAGGGAAATTCATCAATGCAAAGTTTTTTAGGGTTCCCTAAATCTTCCAGTGTTGAGACATTAACAGGAAGGAAGGAAGGAAGGAAGGAAGGAAGAAGGGAGGGAAGGAAAAAGTGAAGGAAGATAGGAAGGAAGGGACAGAAGGAGGGAGGGAAAGAGAGAGAATGCAAAGGAGGAGAAGGAGGAAGATGAGAAGGAGGAGGATGAGGAGAAAAAAGAGGTTTTGTTAAGACCAGGAGAAATGGCTTTAAATTGGACATGGTTCTAGTTGCATATCCAGCTTTCTTTTGGTGCTCAAGGTTTTTTTCTCTTGTACTATGCCATGGTGATGGATGTCTTTGTGTAGAGTAGTGCTGGCTTTCTTCCTCAGAGAATACAGGAAAAATAATGGCAACTATGTAAAGAGAGGCTCCATGGCCCAGGTACCAGGGAGAAGGTGAGCTGGAACATTTTAATCTTTCCACCCCACTCTCTGAAAGAAACAACAAGGTATTTCAATGAATGAATTGACAAAATCTTGTGTTTTTTTAGGATTTGAAACAGAATAAAGGGATTTCCATTGCCAGATACTTGTTTGTTTGCTGGTTGGGTTTCTTCTCTCCCACATCACTCAAGTCAACAAACCAACCTTGAATGAGTGGAGAAGTGGAGAAGTGCTAGCTTGGCTTTACTTCTTTAAGGCTAAAGATACTTAACATATAAATAGCACTCCCCCTCAGTAAGAAACTGAACTGATCACATGAGAAACTCAGCATGGAAAATCAGGAAAGGAAACCAGGGAGTACCATTCTTTACCCTCACACCTTAGAGAACTGAAGCCTTGCACTGAGGTCCTTGAGAGCCAGTCCCTGAGAGGAGAAGAAGGACCAGAGCTGACAG
>JAQQSK010009400.1:0-13102 GCA_028658325.1 Potorous gilbertii | reverse complement strand
GAGAAGGAGGAAGAGGAGGAGGAGGAGGAAAAGAAGGAGAAGAACAAGAAGGAGGAGGAGGAAGAGAAGGAGAAGGAGGAGGAGGAGGAGATGGAGAAGGAAAAGGAGGAGAAGGAGGAGGAGGAGGATAAGGAAGAGGAAGAGGAGGAGGAGAAGGAGGAAGAGGAGGAGGAGAAGGAGGAGTAGGAGAAGGAGGAGGAGGAGAAAGAGAAGAAGAAGGAGAAGGAGGAGGAGGAGGAAAAGAAGGAGAAGAACCTCAGTATCCTCACCTATAAAAAGAGCTATTGAACTAGATGCCTCTAAAGGAATGGATATTTCATTAAGGCAGAGATGCACTTTACAAATAAACACCAGGGAAATGGTTCAGCCTCATTAATAATGAAAGAAGTTCAAATGAAAACAACTGCAGGGATGTGATCTTTATCCCATTAAATTAACAAAAGTAAGTAAGAACCATAAAGTCCAAGGTTGGCTGTGATCTCCCCCAGTGCTGGTGGCAGCGCAGACTGGGCAATTTTTCTGGCAAGAGCACAACAAGGGTATCCATGTCCTTTTGTCCTGGAGCTTCCATAATTGGGAATCTATCCTGAGGAAATCACGTGGTCCCAGAGGGGCCAGGGGATAATAGCAAAATATAAAGTAGGTCACGGGATCCTAGATTACTAGCTAGAAGGCACCCTGAGGTCACTGAGTCCAATCATGAGGCATAAACAAATTAAGTGCCTTCCCCAGGATAATCTGAAGTGGGATCCGAACCCAGGTTTTGCTAAATCCAAATCTAGTACACAATCCACTAAAATCATACAGTAAAGGTAGGGTTAATTCCTTAATTGATGTGGGAGGATTATAGAGCTTTGGCTGCTAGATGAAGGCAACTGACACCAAACAGAAAATATGATTGGTTGAGAATCAGTCGTGCCCCTTGGGCCTACATTTAAAAAAACCATCATTCATCGGTGGACCCCTGAGGGGATAGTGGTGCCCTTGACAGTTATAGAGGAAAGTTGGGAAGAGGGGAGGGCTCTGGGGAAAGAAAATAAGTTCTACTCATTTAGTATTATTACACAGGAAAAAGAAAAGATGTATAATATGCAGGGAAGATTCTGAATTACACAAAATAAAAATATTTTAATAAAATAAACTAGAAAAGACCCAAATGTCCAGCAGTTAGGAAACAGATTGTAGGTTCATAGTCTCAGAAGGGTCATCTTTCACCAGAAGAAAAAAGGCTTGGTAAAGCTGTGGGATAACCTGGGAAACTTCATGTTTTCCTTTACATAATTCATTTGTATCCCTGTATCCCTGGTGTCTAGCGTAAAGTCTGGCACTCAGGAGGTGATCTATAAATATTTGCTGATTGAGTGGTTGATTGTTACAATATCCCCCCAAATGAGGCTCCATCTGGTTTCCACTACAGAGGATTTGGCTCTGCACACTGGTCTTGAGCAGATGATGTCAATCATAGGTGATGGAGAAGCAACAGCAACAGGAGATCACAGAAAGGACCTTAAGGGTCCGCCCGTTCCAGGCCCTCCTTTACCAATGAAGAAACTAAAGCCAAGAGGGATGAAGTCACTTGCCCAAGGTCAGAGGTTGTAATGAACAGGCTTGGGATTGCAGATGAGGTGCTCTGATTCCAAATCTAGAATTTCTTTTAAAATCATTAACTTAAAATATAGGGATATTTCAATATACAAAGAACAAAAAAGAACTATGTATAAAACTGTGAGTCTATTATATACAACTTGCTTTTTTCAAAGTGTATATGAAACTTAATAGGAATGACCCTAAGTTCAAATCCAATCTCAGATATTGTGGGACCTTGAACAAGTCACTTAACCTCCATTTGCCTCAGTTTACTCAACTGTAAAATGAAGATCATGGCCTATTTCGCAGATTGTTGTAAAGACCAAATGAGGTATTTGGAAAGCACTTGGCACCGTGCCTGGCACACCGTAGGTATTAAATCAGTGCTAGCTATGATAATGGTGATGATAAAGAATGAAATATTCAGTACTTCCTAAATGTAAATTCCACTCCCTGTTCTTAAGGAGCTCCCATTCTGATGAGGGAGATAACACACATGGAGAGTTGCAGCTGCCAAAATCCCATTATCCTAAGGGTGCACTAGCATGCTAGTGCCAATATTGTCCTCTTTGCTTGTGTCAGCTTCTGAACTACTTCTGCTCTCTTCTGTACATTTTTAAAAATGGTTTGACACTTTTTTTCATTATTGTTGCTTTCCTGCCTCCTCTTTAAAAGATATAAGCCTTCTCACCTAACAAAATAAGTACAGTCAAGGAAAATAAACCATCCTTTGGCTGCATCTGAAGAGTCCATCCCTGACCTGCTGAGAGGTGAGTGGGTGACTTGCTTCCCTCAACCAACATCTTGAGTTTTAATTGGTTATTGCAGCGATCAGAGCTCTTAAGTCTTTCAGTGTTGTTATCTTTTAAATTGTTCTCCAAGTACTTCTCATTTCATTTAGATCAGTTCGCACAAGGTTTCCCAAGTTTTCTTCTGAATCTGTCCCTTATATTATACATTACAGAATAATAATATTCAGTTTTATTCATATGCCAGAATTTGTTCAGTCATTTTTTTGCTTAATGGACAGACACCTTTCTTTGTTTCTGATTCTTTGTTATAAAAGAGCTGCTGTAAATATTGTGAATTTGTGCGTCCTTTCCCTTTTAATCTGTCCTCTTAGGCTATATGCCTAGAAGCAGCATGCCTGGGTCAGAGGGTATGTGTACAGTTTAGTGACTTTTTGGATTACTTTCTAGAATGGTTAGATAATCCACATCTCCATCAACAAGGCATTATTCAATTTGATAAATATTTATTCAGCGCCTACTATGTGCCAGGGACTGTGCTACGCACTGAGGATACAAAAAGGGACAAAAGACGGAACCTGACCTCAAGGAGTTTACAAATAATGGGCACTAACGTGCTCAATCTCCCACAGCCCCAACAATTATCCTTCTCTCTTTTCTGTCTCAATTCGATGGAACATCACACTCACAGACTGCATTTCTCTCACTGTTAGTGATTTGGAGCATTTTTCTTCCCCAGTGACTGTTGATGGTTTGTAGTTGCTCTTCTAAGAGTTGACCATTCATGTCCATTGACCGTTTATCGATCAGGGCATGACTTCCATGACTCTTTCTACTGCTCCATGAAGCCCCCTAGGTGCATCAGGGTGACTTGGAGGTCCTCGACTTTATGCCAAGCATAACCAGATACTTTCACAGAGGATGCAATGGGGACAGTGTGTGCAAGGCCCTCTGGCTTTTCTTTTTCTTGGCTGATTTTAGGTTGTGAAGCCAGATTCACTAGTGGGGACTAGAGGAGCCCCTTCTTTCCTATCTCTGTTTCTGGCTCTCTCCTTTTCAGAGATCAAATGCCTGCGCTCTCTCTCACTCGCTCTTGCTCTCTCTCTCTCTCTCTCTCTCTCCCCCTTCCTTTCCCTTCCCTTCTCTTTCCTCCCTCCCCCTCCCTTCCTACTGGAGGTCTCCCTTTCTAAAGCATATTTTCTATATATTTTCTCCTCTCTCTTTTTTCTCCCTCTCTCCTCTTCATTCTCATGATTTGGAATCTAAAAGTTGTCACTGGGCTTACCATTATTCCAGCTGACAGGACCCTATGAAATGCATCTATTTAAAATCCATTTCCATTTGCATAAACATGCCTGAATGAATTTTTAGGATTTTGTGTTAGAAAATAGATTGTTTTTATCCACTAAAGTTTTTTTTTTCAGATTTTCACATTTATATTAAGCAAAAACGCCTCTGAAACACTTGATATGTATGTTAGTTGTGTGTGGGTGTTCATATTTTCCCTCTCTTTCAAAGAGAGCTGTATTATGGGGTTTGGAGAAGGGGCAGAAGGAGCCAGGAGTATGCTACTAAATATTCAGCAACTGACTGAGGAGAAAAATGTACAACGACACACTTATAAGTCTAATCTTCATTATTAACATTTTTCCATCACCATTTAAAGTCTAAAAAACCAAAATCATACATCAGGCCCTGATTTTGTAGCATTTGCTAATTTTCAAGGTATATATACTCATAATGAACATTTAAGAGTCACTCAGGAGCCAGTAAGAGCTGGTTCTAGTACATCACTAGGGGCTGGGGCAGAGGCGGGGGAAGTATTCAAGGGAACAAATCTGTTAAAACATTTTCTATCCAATCAGCCTAGAGTCTAAGGGCACCAGGCTGTCTTCTTAGGAGACCCAGGTTCCTCAAGCATTCTTTGTAAGAAATGGTAAACTGACTAGACCCTCACCTCACCTTAATGTGTTACAGCAAATCACACTTATAGGAAAAGGCAAACATAAATAAAAATAGCAACAGCCATCAAAAGCTAACCATACTGATCTTTATGACTGTACATATTTCTATGTGGTCAAATTATGTCTACAGTACTCTCAGGTCTATGGTTGTTCGGACGGTATGATTGGACAGCACCCATTCCATTCTCAATGCTAACCCACTTAGCCACTGAGATGCTGCCTATTACAGTTTTTCCAGAAGCACAGAGACTGGGAGCATTCTATGACTGCAATATCCACCCTTGGGACAACATGGTGAACATGCTTCACAGGGCATCTGTCAATGTAGGGGTGAACGTGGCATGTTGAGTGGACATTTTACGTGGAACTAGTATTTTTTCTTGTAATGACGATAGAGGGTTGTTTTGTTTTGTTTTGTTTAGGTGATAACCCCATCTTTATTTAGGTTTTGGGACACTTTCTCTTTGAATTCTCATGGACTCCTTGGCAATCTAGTGAAGTCTATGGACCCTTTCCTTTCAATACAAATAAAAAATACAGAGAATTTAAAAGAAACAAATTATACTGAAGTGCAGTTATCAGAAGACTTTTTTTTTTAAATGCAGTAAACAAGGTCACAGAGCTCAGGTTAAGAATCCCCTCCTCTAGGCAGTTTTCCTACCTTCAAATCCTCCCTTACATTTTTCCATGATACACTCTCATGAAACTGCAAGTGAGACCTTGCTCCTCTGAATTCCCAGGGCACCCTATCTGGATCTCTTATATTTATTCATCACATTCAGCCACAGCCATCTGTGTATGTGCGGGAACACAGGCCCTTGTGGGTGTGGCTGAGACAGGAGAGGGGCACGGTGGACCCAACTTGGGAACATGCCAGCATGGCAGCATCACATAAGGCAGAGGCAGAGATTGTAAAAAACATCTGCAAGACACCAAAGCTTTGGGGAGATGTGCTGCTAAGACAACCAGTCAGTTCCTCCAATGAGCCATGTCTCTTGCTTCTGAACCCAGAACTGACTTCCCCCCAATCATGAATTCCCTTTACAAGTTTTCCCAGTATCTCAGTCCCTTAGATTTTGGCAGTGGGAAGGAGCTGACATTTTGTTTTCTGCCTACTTGGCTCCCAGTTTGGACCCTGGGCTCTTGTTCCCTAAGGTATGAAGTGCCCTTCTTGCACCTCGCGATGGGCCTAATTTCAAGTACCAACCTTGTCTGTCTCCAAAAATAGGGGGTCCACTATGTACCAGTCACTGTGCTAAGTGCTGTAGATACAAAAAGAGGCAAAAGACAGTCCCCTAATGGGGGAAGATGACAAGGAAAAAATTTTGTAGAATCAAGATGTGTACAGGATAAATTGGACACAACAGAGGAAAATGGGGAAAAAGCAGAGGAGAATAGGAAATTAACAGAAGGAAAGCACCAGAATTAAGAAGGATTGAGAAAGACTTTTTGTAAAAGGTGAGATTTTGGTGTGGGATCTGAAAAAAGCCAGAGAAATCAGCATGTGGAAGTGAGAAAGAAGAGTGTTCCAGGCCTAGGGGACAGTCAGAGAAAATGCCTGGAGCATTTGTGAGCATTAAGTGAGGGGGAAAGGCCTGCTCTGAGTCCCAGCTGTGGAGAGAAACCTCAGGCTTTACTTTTCCCTTGGCCAGCACTATGTGACCCATGAGTTCACTAGAGCTAGTATTTCCTGCTCTTAGGCGACCGCATATCAGATTAGGCTACGACCTCATGAGTTTAGAAAGATGGGGGGGGGGGGTGGTGGTCTGCCAGAACAACACAGAGGAGTGATCAGGACCCACCAGCAGCAAACTGGCCTCACTGGCACGATGCTGGACCCCACAAGAGGGAGGAACTCCTCCACCAACAAGACCACATTCTGAAGTGAACCTAGGGGAGCAAATACTTTGTAAAAACATACGTCTGAACCCCAGGGAAGAGGAGGAGGTGGACGAGAAGAAAGGTAGCAATAGGGAGAGGAGGAGAAAAAAAGAGAAGAGAGAAGAGGAGGAGAGGACAACTCTGCCCTTACCACAGGTCCCTAAATACCATCAGGTCCTGGACATCCATCCCCTATTTGAGACCAACCTAATACAGCAGCTGATGGGCAGTATTTCCCATACTTGGCTGGATGTGGAGTGAAAGACCTCATATTGCTTGGTCTGTGCAAAGTCATCTCCCTGTCCCTGTCTCAGATGGTCTTTCAGTGATTCGTGAAGGGCTTTTTCAAGACCTGCCAGCCTAGAATGCAGTGGTGGCACTGCTCAGTTGTCTTCTTCTGTACTCCTGGGACCAGAGATGCCACTGTGCCAGATGGAAGGGCTCTCTTCCACGGTTTGTGTGGGCAGGAGGGCAGTGACTGTGTCTTGGTCACCACCCTATCTCCCCCAGGGCTGAGCACAGGGCTTTGGATAGAACAGGTGCTTGGCACATACATTTTGAATAGTTGGAAGCAATGGTGGAAATGGCAAAGAGGCTGACTTAGACCCCCAAAAGTTTCCTCACAATTAGAACCATCTCAAGGTAAGAGGGGCTGCCTTAGGAGACCAGGGTGCCTTCTCCTTGGAATTCTTCCAACACAAGACTGCCATACCACTTGTCAGGAGGTAACAGCAGGGATCCCTCTGGTGTATAGGCTGGACTAGACTCTCTAAATCTGTGATTTTGCGTCATCATCCTTATAGATGAGGCTGGAGGAGACCTTAGAGGTCATCTAGACATAGAAGCATAGATTTGGAACTGGAAAGGTCATTAAATCCAAACCCTCCCCCCATTTTACAGATAAGGAAACTGAGGCCCAGGAAAGCTAATTGACTTGGTCAAGGTCACACAGCCTGTACTTAACAGAACTGGGACTTGAACCAAGTTGTTCTAATCAGAATCTATTCCTTTTACAAGTATGTAAACTGAGGCTGACGAAGCTGACTGGTGATAAGGCAAGAAGGTGATGAAGTAAGGAAAACCCTCATAGCAGAGCAGCGCCAGATCTAGGTGACACCTTTCCTACCTGGTCTTGGTTTAATTTCTTTCTTTTCCTTTATTATTCCTCTGACAGTAGACATTTAGAATAATAGCTAACATTTGTAGAGCCCTTTAAAGCTTGTAAAGTACTTGACAAATAGTATCTTATCTGATTCCCCCATTTAAGGAAGGTGCTATTATCATTCCCATTTTACAGATGACAAACTGAGGCAGAGAGGCCAAAAGATTTACCCAGGGTTATCCAGTTTGACAAGCTTTTGAATTCAGGTGTATCTGCCTTCTATTCACTCTGCCACCAGGCTGCCAAGTCTAAACGTAATCAATGCTTTAAAGTTTGCCAAGTGTGTGAAAATGTCATCTCCAACAGTAGCCCTGTGAGGGAGGCAGTGTCGTAAAGATTCAGGATTTGAATTCAAGACTTTGGACTCCAAATCCAGCATTCTTTCCTCTGCACCTTTGCTATCTTGAAACAGCTTTGGATTCAGAGTCTAAAGAACTCAGGCACATTTCTGCACCAATGCACCAATTCTGCACTAATGGGTGCTAGTTATTTTCCATGTGACCTTGGCTATGTCATTTCACTTCTCCAAGCCTTAGTTTCTTCTTTTGTAAAGAAGAGGGGTTTAGGCTAGATGACCACGGAAGTCCATTCCAGTTCTAAATCTCTGAATTCACTTCTTTCATAAGCCTTGAGGGTGATAAAACCTGCTGGAGACGCAAATGAAATAATGTGTGTGTGTGTGTGTGTATGTATATATACATATATATCCACGAGATCATGGAAGAGCTCAAGAGGAAAGAAAAAATGAAGAAATAAGAGTAAGACTCAGTACAAAATATATCACCTAGTCCAAGAAGCTTGCAAACATGTTGTTGCTCCGTCATTTCAGTCGTGTCTGATTCTTTGTGACTCCTTTTGGGGTTTCTTGGTAAAAATACTGGAGTAGTTGGCCATTTCCTTCTCCAGCTCATTTTACAGATGAGGAAACTGAGGCAGAGTGACTTGCCAAAGGTCACACAGCTAACAACTATCTGAGGCCAGATTTGACCTCAGAAAGATGAGCCTTCCTGACTCCAAGTCTGGCACTCTATCCACAGCACCACCTAGAAACCCTTGTAATCGTAGGGCCACAGATAAAAGATTTAGAGGCAGACAGGACCTTAGGGCTCATGTATTCCAACCTCTCCCTCCACTTTTATTTTCCACTTCAGGAAATTGAGGCCCAGAGGGGTTAAAGGACTTATTAAATAGTATTTCACTAACTCCATTAATGTCTCACCTTCTTTGGATTTCAAGGCTACTCAGCAGAAATGTCAATATTCATAATAAAGCTGCTACCCAGGTCTTCTGTGTTACTTACAGTGAGCATGACATTTCCCCTCCCCTAAAATCCAGGTGGAACCTCTTTCAATTGGTCATAGAGTACGGTAGAAGTCCATGGTGAGAGTATGGAGTTTCGTCTCTCCTCTAGTTGAGTTCTAACCAAGTAGAGAAGAGTCACGGACTTGTACAAACTAGCAAGAAAAACAATGACCCAATTAGAAGAGAACCAGAAAGCTGGGAAATAATTTTTATAACCAGAGTTCCTGAAAAAGGCCTCATTTCTAAAACATATAGAGAACTGAGTTAAATTTACAAGAACACAAGTCATTCCCCAATTGATAAATGGTCAAAGGATATGAATGGGCAATTTTCAGAAGAAATTAAAGCTATCTATAATCATATGAAAAAAATGTTCTAAATCACTATTTATTAGAGAAAAGCAAATTAGGACAACTCTGGGGTACCATATCACGCTGATCAGATTAGCTCACATGACAAAACAGGAAAATGATAAATGCTGGAGAAGATGTGGGAAAATTGGAACACTAATGAGTTGTTGGTGGAGTTGTGAACTCATCTAACCATTCTGTAGAGCAATTTGGAACTATGTCCAGAGGGTTATAAAACTGTGCATACCCTTTGGTCCAGCAATACCACTTCTAGGCCTATATCCCAAAGAGGTCACAAAATAGGAAAAGGACCAACATGGATAAAAATATTTATAGCAGTTTTTTTGTTTTGTTTTGTTTTGTTTGTGGTGGCAAAGAATTCAAATTGAGGGATGCCCATTAATTGGGGAATGGCTGAACAAGCTGTGGGATTTGAAATGGAATGGAATACTACTGTTCCATAAGAAATGATGACTTCAGAAAAACTTGGAAAAACCTGAATGAACTGATGCTGAGTGAAGTGAGCAGAACCAGGAGAACATTGTACACAGTAACATGGTGTGATGACCAACTGTGATAGACTTAGCCCTTCTCAGCAATGCAAGGATCCAAGACAATTCCAAAAGACTCATGATGGAAAATGCTGTCCACATCCAGAGAAAGAACTATGGAGTCAGAATGCAGATCATTAACATACTATTTTTTATTTTTTTCCTCTTTCTTGTGGTTTTTCCCTTTGGTTCTAATTCTTTGCAAAATGACTAATGTAGAAATATATTTAATATGATTATACACGTATAGCCTTATCAGATTGCATGCCATCCTGGGAAGGGGAGAAGGAAGGGAAGAGGAGAAAATTTAGAACTCCAAATCTTACAGAAGTAAATGTTGAAAACTAAAAATAAATAAATTTTTTAAAAAGATAGTGACCCAAAGTTTTATGTGTTTCACCATTACTCTTACTGCTACTAGTATAACCGTTAGTAGGAGTCTCTCCAAACATTAATCCTTCATTCTAAGTTAAACATAGGATCTGAAGTCAGAGGACCTGGGTTTCCTTCCTGACTCTCCTACTTATTTTCAGATCACAGATTTAGAGATGGGAGGGCCATTACGGGTCATCAAGTCTAACCTCATTTTACAGATAAGCAAACTGAGGCCCAGAGAAGATATGTACCTGGACCAAGGACAGTAAGACATGGACAGTAAGAACCATCAATGCTCCATGGGGCAATGAAGTACACAGCTAATGAGAGTCTGTGGCAGAATTCAAACTTAGGTCTTTCTAACTCCAAGTCCTGCGCTCTGTCTATAACTCCATAGTGCCTCTTGTCAGTAAAGTTGCAGGATTGGGCTAGATGATCCTTTATCTTTATCTTCAACTTTCAACTAGGTTCTTAATACTTCAAAACTTCAAGGACCTATGCCTGTCAGTGTGGATACTCCTTTCACCAATGCCCCTTCAACGCCCTTTTATGCTGCCAACAGATTCGTGTCCTCTGGGACTCCGTGATGACATTCTCTAAACTTAACCAAGCTGGTCCTTGGCCAAGAGAGCTATGGACTGACAGGTGGTCCATCTCTGAGGCCTCTCCAGCTTGACAGGATCTGCCAGAGTTGAGAACCAGGAGTCCATGAAAACTGATGAGATCAGACTCTAATTAGTGCAGACAATACACATAGCAGGATTTAGATTTGGGGCTGAAAGTTCAGATAGTTGTTAGGGTTCAGGGAATGGGTGATAAGAGATCTCAGGAGCTATAGCCTCACAGAATCATTAATTTAGAGCTGACAGCCTTAAAGATCTTCTACTCCAATCCCTTCATTTTACAGATGAGGAAAGTGAGGGCCAGAATAGGTAAGTGACTTACCGGAGGTCACACATGTAGCAAGTATCCAAGGAGAGATTTGAACCCAGGTCTTCTGACTACAGAGCCAGTACTCCTTCTACCAAATTAGTCTGTCCTGAAATAAATAGGAGATCTTTTGTAGTAATTTACAATTTCCAAATCACTGTACTGAAAACAACTCTAGGAAGTAAGAGAGGCATTATTACCTCCCCCCTCTTCCTTTTTACAGACAAAGAAACTAATATGGAGTTAAACTAATACAGCCCTACTAACCTCAACTAGGATTTTGTTCTAGTATTCTGCAAAATTGTCAGTGAATGGAAGGCAAAGTTAGCTTGCTAAAGAAGCTCAGTAATTGTTGGTAGAAGAGCTAAGGGGAGAAAGGTATTGTGTGAAACTTTCATGCAGGAGAGTTTTTCAGGAACAGATTAAAAGGAACCAAGCTTTTTGTTTAAAAGAAAAAAACTGTTATCTGTGTTGAAAGCTTATGCATGTGTCACAGGGCTTCTAAGGTTTTTTCCACTCTTGCCTCTCAGGCTTTTTACATTTTCTCTTGAAATGAGGTAATCCCATAGTCTAAGGAACAATCACAGTGACTCACTGGAAGAGATGATCTTTTACCCATATTTGGAACTGTCAAAGCCAGCAAATGCCTCAAGAAGACCTAATTTCTCTATACCAGTAAAATCACAGGTCAAAACCCTATCCAGTATTTATCACAAGACTTTACTTATATGACCATGTTGTCTCCTCCGATTAATATAAGTTCCTTGGGGGCAGGGATCATTTTTTTTTTGTATTTGTAATCACTGCACCATGCATAATACTTGGTACATAGTGGTACTTAATAACTGCTTGGGGATTTAACTTTTCTGATCCATTAGAAAGCTGGTTAGGGGGACCTCTATGGCCCACCCATTCCAATTTTAAACCTATAATATAATGATGTTGAACAAGTACTTTACCTCTTTGATGTTTACTTTTAATTTATATTTATTCCACAAATATGTACATTTATATAGACTATAAGTATATACTATACTCCTTGATTGATAAATTGTCCGAATCTCAGGTCAAGTATACTTATATACATACGTGTAGTCTCCACTGATTGACTATATGCTACCTGAGGGCAGGAATTCGTTTTTCTTTATGGTCACAGTTCCTAGCACAGTGGGATCAAGTCCAACCCCTTCATCTTATAAACAAGGAAAGTGAGCCACAGAGAAGATAAATAACTTGTCCAGGGCTACATAGCCAATAACAGTTTTGAACAGGACACGAAACCCAGTCTTCTTGACACCAAATCTAATGGTCTACCAACTATGTCATGCTGGCTCCCTACTCTATTTTCACAGATTACCACCTGTCCGTGGTCTTCAAGAGTTTTGCTGACCAAAAAATGTATTGATTCTCCAATGATGAGCCTCTCAATGCTTAGTGTTGTCCACCAACAGAAGACTGGTCCTTGAAGCCATTAGAGTTTGGTGGGACCTTCAGGAGATGGCATTCCCCTGGCCTGGCCTTCGAGAATACAAGGCTCACCTCCAATCCAAGATGAGGCACCAGACAAGACATTAGTGAAATACAACTCAAAAACTCCAGGAAACAGTTACATTTTTTGTAGTGGCAAAGAATTGGAAACAGAGTAGATGTCCATCAACTGGGGACTGGCTTAACAAACTGTGATATGTGAATATAAAGGAGTACTGCTGTTCTGTAAGAAATGATGAGTGGGATGAATGACTACAGAGAAGCCCAGGAAGATTTACATGAACTGATGCAAAGTGAAGTAGCAGAGCTGGGAAAACAATGTGCACAATGACCATAACAAAGGAAATAGGAAGAACAGTCAAAAATAGTCAAAAGCGATTTTTGCAAAGTTATAAAAACCAACATGGCTCCAAAGAAGAGACACAAAAAGATACTTCACCCACTTTCTGTGGAGGTGAGAGCTACACTGTACTTCTAGACTTTTTATGTATTAACTAATATTATATTTTTTCTTTTTTTCCTTAAAAATACTATTTATTATATGAGATGACTCTCTGAAAGATGGAGAAGGATCCTCAGGGAATTTTTTTGTGAAATTAAAAAGATATCCATAAAAGTTTATTTTTAAAAAATTAATTAATAATGCATACATCTTATCTCTCCTACTAGAGTTCCATGAAGGCCAGAGCTGTTTTGCTGACTTTTCCCCCAAAGCACCTAGCACAGGGGTCTGCTCATGCAAGATACCAAATAAATGCTGAAC
>JAQQSK010009399.1:0-13102 GCA_028658325.1 Potorous gilbertii | reverse complement strand
ATGGTAAAGGAGGCCCAAAAAGCCAATGAGGAGAAGAATATCCTAAAAAGCAGAATTAGCAAGATGGAAAAGGAGATCTAAAAGATCACTGAAGAAAATAATTCCTTAAAGTTTAGAATGGAGCAGATGGAAGTTAATGACTTCATGAAAAATCAAGAAATTATAAAACAAAACCAAAGGAATGAAAAAATAGCAATGTGAAATATCTCATTCGAAAAACAACTGACCTAGAAAATAGACTGATGAAAGACAATCTAAAAATTATGAGACTACCTGAAAGCCATGACCAAAAAAAAGAGCCTAGACATCATCTTTCATGAAATTATCAAGGAAAACTGCCCTGATATTCTGGAACCAAAAGGCAAAAGAAATATTGAAAGCATTCACCAATCACCTCCTCAAAGAGATACCAAAAGAAAAACTCCTAGGAATATTGTGGCCAAATGCCAGAGTTCTCAGGTGAAGGAGAAAATATTGCAAAAAGCCAGACAGAAACAATTCAAGTGCTGTGGAAATACAATCAAGATAACACAAGATCTAGCAGCTTCTACATTAAGGGATCAAAGGGCTTGGAATATGATATTCCAGAAGTCAAAGGAAGTAGGATTAAAACCAAGAATCACCTACCCAGAAAAACTGAATATAATCCTTCAGGGAAAAAAATTGACATTCAGTGAAAGAGAGTACTTTCAAGCATTCTTGATGAAAAGACCAGAGCTGAATAGAAAATCTAATTTTCAAACAGAAGAATCTAGAGAAGCATGAAAAGGTAAACAGGAAAGAGAAATCTTAAAGGACTTACTAAAGTTGAACTGTTTACATTCCTACATGGAAAGAGAGTATTTGTAATTCTTTAGACTTTTCTGAGTATTTGGGTAGTTGGTAGGATTATATACACATATGTATAAACAGAAGGCACAGAGTGAGCTGAATAGGAAGGGATGATATCTAAAAAAATAAAATTAAGGGGTGAGAGGAATATATTGGGAGGAGAAAGGGAGGAACAGAATGGGGCCAATTATCTCATAAAAGAGACAAAAAAAAGTTTTTGCAAGGAAGGGGAAAGCAGAGAAGGTGAGAGGTAAAAAGTGAAGCTTTCATCACAATTGGCTTAAGAAAGGAGTAACATGCACACTCAATCTGGTGTGAAAATCTATCTTAGACTACAGGAAAGTAGGGGAGAAGTGGATAAGAGGAGTGGGGGGAGATGATAGAAGGGAGAGCAAAAGGGAGGACTGGGGAATTAGAAGTAAACACTTTTGGGGACAAAGTCAAAAGAGAGAATAAATGGGGGCAGGAAAGGATGGAGGGAAATACCATTAGTCTTTCACAATATGACTTTTATGGAAGTCTTTTGCATAACTACACATGTATAACCTATACTAAATTGCTTGCCTTTCTCAGTGGGAATGGAGGAAGGGAGAGAAGTTGGAACACAAAGTTTTAAAAATGAATGTTAAAAATTGTTTTCAGATGCAACTGGGAAATAAGATATACAGGTAATGGGGTATAGAAATCTATCTTGCCCTACAAGAAAATAGAGGAGATGGGGATAAGGGAAGGGAAAGGTGTGATAGAAGGGAGGGCAGATTGGGGGAAGGGGAAATCAGAATGCATGGTGTCTTGGGGTTGGGGGAGGGGGGAGATAAGGGGAAAATTTGGAACACAAAATCTTGTGGAAACGAATGTTGAAAAAGAAAAATAAATGAATTTTTAAAAAAAGAAAATACAAAAAAAGGGTTCAGGAAAGAGGTTTAGGAACACTCACAGTCAAATGTTGAGTATGCCATGGATACTGACAGATCAAACAAAAATAGAGAAATGGTGAGATAAAGGAGGAGATTCGAGAAGAGTAAAGTTTCACAAAAACTCAGGAGAGAATATCTACAAGATGATGAGTAACAGTGTCAAAGGCTGAAGAAAGTTCAAGAGGAAATGAGAGCTTTTCAAGAAAAAGCCACTCTATCTTACAATTATAAGAACATGGAACTTTGGAGAGAGTAGTTTCCACTAAATGAGAAAAAGTAATCAGAAAAGTAAAAGAAATCAGAAAAGAATAAGAGGAAAGAAGTAGAAGAAATGAGGTACTACGTAGAGGGAAAGGCAAGAACAAGTGAGGGTCTGTTTTTTGTTGTTGTTTTTTTAAGTATGGAGGATATACAAGCAAGTTTGTAGCAGACAAGCAGGGAGCCAGGCCTTGGAAGATCAGAGATAGTGGGGACAACAGTAGCCAGTGGAAGATAGGATTAATGGTGCTTGTAAAAACGGTGGCTTGATTCCAAGGGGTATGTGAACCACCAAGCAATAACTAGTATTGGGGCTGGTCTCCAAAATAATCACAGAACAACCCTTATCTACCAATGCTCCCCCAACCTAAATTCTTCCTTTCCATGTGCAAGCTCCAAACCTTTCTCCTTCTGTGACTGCCTCACTCACAATAGCTACATGAGGGACACTGGAAAAATTTTTCCATCTACTCCAATATGTCCTACTCCCTAAATCTACTCTATTGCCTTTTGGATGTAATAGATGCCTCAACCCCGCAGCATCAGGTTCTATACCCTAAGACAGTTACCAGTTTATAAAAGACCCATGATGCTTTGGTTCTAGGAGGGAAAGAATGAGACAAAAAGAATGAACAAGCATGTATGGGATTGTGTTCTGCATCACAAATCTTACAATATTATTTTTTTTTCCAAATTCCATCCTCTCCCAAACCTCCTGATATCAGTGTCAAGGACACCTCACCTTTCCAGTCACCCAGGTACATAAATCCAACACCATCTTTCATCCCATATAAAAAATCATTTGCAAAGTATATCCCTTCGACATCTTCTTTCTCTCTTGTCACGCTGCCCCGACTCTGATGAAGGCCCTTTCACACAGACTCCTGCAATGGACTGCTAGTTTATATTTCTGCCCTGTCCAAACCATCTACCACAAGGCTACCAAAGTGATCTGCCTTGAAGTGCAGGTGTGGACATATCATTCCACACCTCAATAAACTCCAATGGCGCTCTTTTGACTCTAGGATCAAATATTTCATCTTTATTACATCCTTTTGTTGTTATTTTTGTGTAACTTTTATGTCACACATAACGTAAACATAACCAACCGTGATTCTAAAGAATCTGTTATGCAATGTTCTACCTTGATAGAGAGGTGATGGATTCAGGATACAGAATGAGATATATTTTGGACATGGCCAATCCAGGAATTTGTTTTGCTTGACTAGACATAACTGTTACAAGAACTATGTTTTGCTTTCTTTTTCAGTGTGGGAGAAGAAAGGAAGAAAGGAAAGAGGAGTTTTATTAAACGAAAATAATTAAAACAAAATAATAATGGGGGAGCATGTTCAACATTTTTTGCTAATACAAGCACACAATCAAAAAACAATGATCCTACAAGAACTCGACTGTGATTGCCCCAGTTGTTAGTGCTCTCCCTCCCCATCCTACTCCCAGGGACTATCTTTTCCTTTTGGAACAGGTGTGTGATTTCTTCAATACAGGAAACTCCCTGTACTGAACAGCAGTCTAGCTGCAACAACGGAAACGGTGTTTTCTCCATTTCTCACTTCCCACCACCCCTATTGTAAAGTAAGTACAGTATCCTTTCAATGTTTTCTAAGAGATTTTTGTAGACACCAAACCCAAAAACAGAGATTTCAAAAAAAACAAATAAAGGAAAAGTTATGAAGTTTCAACAATTTTAAACTTTTCACAAAATAAACCTTCCCTAGTATTCAATGGAATGTAAATAGAGTGAGCTCCTTCTGGCACCCTAAAAACATCAATCTTACTTTTTAATGTGTCTTTAATAATAAATTTATGACTGAATATAGGCAAGTAACATGACACAGTGACAGCTATAATAGTGATTTTGAGTCAGAGCAACTGTCTTCTGCTACCTGTACAACCTTGGGTAATTCATTTCATGGTTTTGGGCCTCAGTTTCCTCAACTTTAAAATAAGGGGATCAGGCTAGATAAGCTTCTGAGGTCCCATCTTTCTATCTCTGAGCCTGCAATAAAGCCTTAGAAGATTTCCAGCAACACTTCAGTTTTAGGTGACCTGCCAAAGGTAACATAATCAGTATCTTTCAGGGGCAGGAAGGAAACTCAGGTCTTCCTGACTAGGAGGCTAACACTGCACAGAACAAACATATTCTTGCTGCCTCTTACTTTTTATTTATACTAAAAATGTTTTGTGTCTTCACCATACATATGCAGTTTCCCCTTAAAATAACATAAACTTTATGAAGATAAAAGTTTTATTTTTGTCTTTGTATAAATTCCTGACACATTAGCATGCTGATGAGATGGTTAACAAATAAATGTCATGCAGCACTTCTTAGGTATATAAAAGGGTGACTACTTGCCTTTATTTTGCTCCAAAGTTTCCCTGGAACATCCCCCCCTCAAATTGGGTAGTGGAAGGCAGTGTTTGTAGGCAGTGGGGAAGCAGCCAATAGATAGGAAGCAACTGAAGATACGTCAGAGTCGATATAGCAGAGGGCATAACCTGCAGGACAGTTGCAGGATGGACAGGGATCACTTGTGCTTGAGGAGGGCTTGGTGGCAAGGAGAAGGGCCACCTTAAGTGAGACAAGGGTGGAGAAAGAGATGGTAGCGGAAGGCATGTGAATGATATGAAAAGAGGAAGAGGAAGCTCTCTGTGAAGGGCTTAAGGTGTTTTAGTAAAATATGAGACAAGATTCTCAACTAAGACAGTATGGGGAGCTATAGGAAGTCTGAGGAAGAGCAAAAGGTTTGAAAAAGCCACTGTGGAAAAGTGAATAATATGGGAGGTATTAATGGTTTGCCTTGCCACAGTGACAGTCCAGTTGAAGGAATATTAAGATAAACTTGTAGTAGATCCAGTCAGGCTGGGTTCATGATTTCCTCAAAGTCTATTCAGCAGCCTAGCCCTGAACTTACTGAAGCTAGAAGGAGAAGGTCCCGATGAAGGTCAGGAGGCAGCGGATAACAGAATTTTGACTGGCTGGTAGATACAGTCCGAGTGAATATCAAAGGAGGAGAGGTTACCAGGTGATGATGGTATACTAAGAGGCTGGAAGTGGCAAAAGGGAGCAAGGAGGAATCCAATACACTATCCCTGAGCAGTAAGTTGAAGGAAAGGAGTAAAAGGGCAATGAGAATTGGAAAGGGTGGCCAGGGAGGCTGTCATCAGGAGGGTGTCAGGTCTTAGAAAGGGTCAAAAGGAGTGAGAGGAAACAATTATAATGAAATCTAGTTCACGACCTATGAAGCAGGCATTCCAGGGAGCACAATGGAAGGGACGGGTAGCTTTAGTATGGGGCACTGGAGGGCAGGAAGCAATGTGTTAGGCAGAGGGACATGGGAATAGGGGAGCAGGTAGTAAGGGTTGGAGAACCAGATTTAACTGTTCATCACATAGGGTGCAGAATCACTAGAATGAGAAAGGTATGACCAGGTCGGAGTGTGTTAATCACTGAGGAATGAGTTCAGGTAAATTATCAATAATGTCCCTAGACATCTGACCTTAGGGTGGAGTCCTTTCACAGGACTCAGGTCTTGGCATTTTCCCCTTCCCCAAGGCAGGAAACTGGCCTGAGATGGAATGAAGGAAAGAATAAAGCAATCATTAAGCACTTATGAAGCACTTGCTATGTGCAAAGCACTGGGGATACATTTGGAAACTCAAGGAACTGATATTCTGATGAGATAATATCCAAGGAAGAAGATTTCTCCCCTTCTCATCTCAACAAAAACTGCTGGGAAAATTGTACAGCATTCTGGAGAAAGGACATTTAGACCAACATCATACATCATATGCCAAAAAGAGCACTAAATGGATACATGACCCAGATATAAAAGGTTTTATCATAAAAAAGTCAGAGGAAGATCCCTGAGAAAATTCTATATTGAGATAAAATGAGTAATTCTGATTACATGAAACTAAACTGCTTCTACACAAACTTAATGCAGCTAAAATGTAACAATTAATTCAGAGAAAAAGAAATCTTTGCTGCAAGTTTCTCTGATAAAGGGCTAATACAAAGAGAATTTTTTTAAAATATACAAGAAACACACACTCAATTGGTTATGGAAATCTATTTTATCCTGCAGGAAGGGAAGAGGGAAGGGGATAGGAGAGGGAACATAATAGAAAGGACAGCAAATTAGGGAAAGGGATAATCAGAAGCAAATGCTATTGTGGGGGGACATGTCAAGGGAGAGAATGGAATAAATTGAGGGCAAGATAGGACAAAAGTCTTTTACAACACAATTACTATGGAAGTGCTTTGCACTGTTACACATGTAAGATCTATATTGAATTGCTTATTTTTTTAATGAGGGTGGGTGGGTGGGGAGGGAGGAAGAGAATATGGAACTCAAAGCTTTAAATAATGAATGTTGAAAATTGTTTTAGTATTCAGTTGGAAATTAAGATACACAGGCAAGGGAATAGAAATCTATTTTGCCCTACAGGAAAATAGAGGGGAAGGGGAATGGAAGAAAGATGGGTAATAGAAGGGAGGACAGACTGGAGGGAGGCATGGATGGGGTGCATGCTGTCCTGGGGTAGGGGGTGGGGAGAGATAGGGAGAAAATTTTGAATTCAAATTCCTGTAGAAGTGAATATTGAGAACTGAAAAACAGGTTTAAAAAAAAAACTAAACCATGATGGATCAGTATATCAAAACAGAGAAACTCTGCAGGGTCATTTTTATGTAAGAGGTAAACCTAATCTGTGATTAAAAAAATAAAAACAAAACAAAAAAATATATAAAAACAAGGAACCATTTCACAATAATAGTGAGAGGACATAAAAGGGCATAAAGGATGAAATTTAGTTCATCAATAGCTCTATGATAAAAATGTCACAAAAGTAATTACTAATAAAAATGCAAATTTAATCAACTCTGAGATTCAACCCTTAATAAATATATAGCAAAATAAAAAAGAAAATTACAGTTGTTGAAGGGGATTTTAGAAGATACTATTACTGAATAAACTGATAGTAGAGGTGTGAACTGGAGGAGCCATTCTGGATATCAAATGGAATGAGAATTCCCAAACTCACTAAGCTGTGTATACCCTACAATCCTACAATACTGACCACTAGATTTATACCTTAACTCTTAGGGGTCTTAATAAAATCCTTAATAAAAGGATTTGTACTCAGTCAAAAAGTGGTACCTGAGGACCTAGAAGGTCACATGTGACCTCAAGACCACAGGTTTCCCACCCCTGCAACATAAAAATAAGAGGGAAGGTCCTATATATACAAAAAATATTTACAGCAACTCTCTTTTTGTTGTATCAAAGAACTGGAAACTAAAGGACATGATCATTGATTTGTGAATGGCTGGGAAAAATTACAGAATGAAAATGAAATGGTATATTAATATACCATAAGATACAATAAGAGATAATTTGAGAAAAACAAGGGAGAATGTATATGAAATGATACAGAATGAAGAGATCAAAACTAGGAGAACAATTTATAAAATAGTATCATCTTTTTGAAGAGAAATAACTTTGAAAGACTTAAAAGACATAATCAATACAAATGACGAGGATTACCAAGGACCAACAAAGTATGCTACACAAACACACATCCTGGGAAAAAAGTAATGGACTGTTCACTGATGCTGAATAACAGACAAGCACTGTCAGACATCATCAAGGTGTGCATGATTTGCTTAATTATGCTTGTTCATTGCAAGAGTTGTAATTTTTCCCCAATGAGGATGAAAACTCGGCAAAGAGAATACATTTTTAAATGTACATAAAAAGAGAAGTTCAGAATGAAAAAGACAAGCAGGACAGCGGAAAGTTACAGACTAAGTTTTACATACATACACAGCAAACTATGGGAAACAGAGCTGTGATTTCATATTTATTGCCTTGTTCTGTTTTATAAAAGCGTTCTTTTTTTATATTTACAAATTCAGAATTTTTAAAATTATGAATGATATTTACTATTATCAATTCTCCAGGAATGTTTACCTATTTACGTAATAAGCTTTTACCTATTGATGACTGTTTAAAAATCAAAACTGCCACCAATTCATCATCAATCCACTTTACTATCTTCTAAAGCCGATCATTTAAAAACAATTTATGCAACTAACACAAATTGGCAAATATCAGGAAGAAACTGAGTCAGATTACAATACTCAAAAGCATGTCTGAAGTCACAAAAATTCAATTATCTTTTAAGCTGACCAATGAAAACTTCACATGATTCACTGAGAAAAGACCATAAGGAAGAAATGCTTTTTGTCCATCTTTCCAACTATCTATCAAATAGTGTGAGTATTATGCTAAGGTCTTCAGCTCTATCCTTAACCCATTCCCTGTGCTAGGCTGTACCTTTACTCAGGATCTGTTGAAAGCAGGAACAAGCCCAGATAACAGGGAGCTTGGCACCTGAGAAATAAAATTCAAAAAATTAAAATTAAATACTGTACAATTTCTTAAAAAAAAAAAAAAAAAGGCCAGACAGCACTACAAGAAAATACCTAAGGGTCAACTCAAATCATGGAAGCACTGCCCCCTCCTTTCCCTGACATGGAACACAGAGATCAAGAGGGGATGAAAGCTGCCCACTTCTCTACACCAACACTTTAGGCATCCTTTTTTTTTTCACAACTGTTTCAGAAAGAAACAGAAATGTGCAAAATCCCTTCTCACTAATAATACCCTTTATATAACAGCTGACATTGATAGTCACTTTACATATATGATTTCATCTGATCCTCAACCATAAGATCGATACAATTAACATCTTCAGTTTATTATCTCACTGCATCTACAGAATACCTGTGTTTATAAAATGCTTTAGTGTACATTAATACATAATATGTCATAAAAGCCTACAAGACAGGTCAGGAAATATCATTCACACTTTCCAGCTTAGACTCAAGAAAGTTAAATGTCTTGCCCAAAGTCACCCAGATCAACGAAAATGATAAAGCCAGGATAGGCACCTACCTACAGTTTTGCGGTGGGTTTTGTTTTTCCATCAATTTCATTTCCAAATCTCTCTCCTTCCCCTCCTCATGGAGTAATCCCTTGTATTAAAAATTAAAAGATGCCACATCACTAGCATCTCAGAGCATTTTTAATCTACACTACTCACCCTCCACCTCTGCAAAAAAGGCCACAGAGAACCTTTCCCCATCTTTTCTTCAGGGAAACTTTGATCACTAGACCTACGCAGCAGAACATAGGTCTTTTAAACAAAAGATTCAACAATACTTTATTCTACAATCTTATTGTTGCTCCTTGCCTGCAGAAGTATTCTGGGTCTACTGGGAATCAGAGGCAGTCCCTCCCTTTCACCATAAAATCACTTTGAAATATACATCAACTACAACCAAACTCTTCCTGCCACTAACTTCTCCCATGCTGCCCCTGAGTTAACTGCCCAGTTATTTACTCTAATGGAACTACTTTCTACGCCAGATAGTTTTCCAAATCAGTGAAAGTTAAGGTATGAGCCTGAAACTACTTAACAAAAAGGTTATGCTGAGCTTTAAATGCCTATCAGTCAATCAATTCAAAATGTCTAACAGACCTATAGAGCAATTGGAGCTCCACAGAAAAACAAGGGCTAATTATACAGATGTAGCAAATATCTTTAAGGATTATAATTAAAGGGGGTGGAGCCAAGAGCCTCCCCTCTTAAACAAATCCTACAGCAGCAGAAGTCACAAAATGACAGAGTGAAACAAATTTCCAGCCCAAGACAATCTGAAAGGCCAATAGCAAGGGTCTACTGCAGAAGGATCAGAGCAGAGTGGGGCCCACACTGCACTGGAACAGACAGGACTAGAACAGTCCTCAGGGCACTGAATCACTGGCAGCTGTTGCAGTTTTCAGACTTCTTAACCCACAAACATCAAAAACAGCTGCAAAGGACAGTGAGATCTCTCACCCAGGTTAGTGGGGAGAATAGTCAGGCCCCAGCCACTGCTTCTACAGTTCATGACCTACAGTTCATGGGGGAATCAATCAACTGATGTAGATTACAGTCCTGAATAGTGGTCCTGGGGTGAGGAGGAATGCCGGTGAAGAGGAGCTAGGGGCAGCTATGGAGAGGGAATCCTACTCACAGTTTCAGAACAGAAAAGAGGGCTTGTGGTTGCTCACAGACCACAGCACAGACAGGAGAGGAATAACCATCTCTCCTTTAAATACACCACTTCGGAGGAATTGAGAACTTACAGGTTCCTAGAGACCTCTGAAAACAGATGCACAAAACCTCTGAAACTTGGGGTAGTACACCCCCCAACTTAACAAAGAGCTGAAAAGTCAAGTAATTGGGTACAAAAAAATCCAACAAGAGGGAAAAAAATAAGACAACAGAAGATTACTTTCTTGGTGAAAAGGTATTTTCTTCCATCCTTTCAGAAGAGAAAAAAATATACAACTGGAGGATGATCAAAGCATACAATTATAGGAAGATAGCAAGGTCAAGGCTCATAGACATCCAAAGCCTCCAAAAAAAAAAAAAAATGAAATGGTCTATGGAACGGAAGCACTCAAGAAGGATTTTGAAAATCAAGGAAGAGAAATAGAGGAAAAATAGGGAAGAAAAATACGAGTGATGCAAGAAAATCACGAAAACTGAATTAACAGTTTACTAATGGAGACCCCCCCCCTCCAAAATGCTGAAGAAAATAACACCTTTAAAAATAGACTAACCCAAATGCAAAAGAGGTCCAAAAAGTTAAGGAGAAGAAGAATGCCTTAAAAAAGCAGAATTGGCCAAACAGAAAAAGAGGTCCAAAAGAAAATGAGAAGAAACTAATACCTTAAAAATTAGAATGGAGCAAATGGAAGCTAATGACCTTATGAGAAATCAAAACATTATAAAACAAAAACAAAAGAATGAAAAAATAGAAGACAATGTGAAATATTCACTGGAAAAACAACTGACCTAGAAAATAGATCCAGGACAGATAATTTTAAAATTACTGGTGTACCTGAGAACTATGTACAAAAAAAGGGCCTAGACATCATTTTCCAATAAATTATTAAGGAAAACTGCCCTGATATTCTAGAACCAGAGGATAAGTTAAAAGTGGAAAGAATCCACCAATCACCTCCTGAAAGAGACACCAAAAGGAAAACTACTAGGAATATTGTAGCCAAATTTCAGAGTTCCCAGGTCATGGAGAAAATATTACAGGCAGCCAGAAAGAAACAATTCAAGTCTTGTGGAAACACAATCAGGATTACACAAGAGTTAGCAGCTTCTACACTAAGGGATCAGAGGGCTTGGAATATGCTATTCCAGAGGTCAAAGATGGCAGGATTAAAACCAAAAATCACCTGCCCAGCAAAACTGAATATAGTACCTCAGGGTTGGAAAACATGGAATTTCAATGAAATAGAAGACTTCCAAGCATTCCTGTTGAAAAAATCAGCACTGAACAGAAAATCTGACTTCCAAATATAAGAATCAAGAGAAACATAAGAAGGTAAACAGGAAAGAGAAGTCGTAAGAGACTCATCAAAGTTGAACTGTTTACATTCCTACATGGAAAGATGTTATTTGTAATGCATGAGACCCTTCTCAGTATTAACGTAGTTAGAGGGAATATATATATGTATGTGTGTGTATTATATATTAGTATGTATATGCATATGTGTATCCATGTATATATGTGTACAGATAGACCGACAGAGGGCACATGGTAAATTGAATATGAAGGGAGTATACCTAAAAAATAAAATTACCTGTTGAGAGGAATGTACTGAAGGAGAAAGGGAGAGGTAGAACATAGTAAAATCTCACATAAAAGAGGCAAGAAAGAGCTTTTACATTGGAGGGGAAAAGGAGGGAGGTGAAAGGGAATAAATGAGCCATACTCTCATGGGATTTGGCTTAAGGAGGAAATAACACACTCAATTAGGTATGGAAAACTATCTAACCATACAGGAAGGCAAGGAGGAAGGCAAGGGGGAAGGGGGTAGGAGAGGGAGGATAATAGAAAGGACAGCAGATTGGGGGAAGGGGTAATCACAAGCAAACACTATTGTGGGGGAACAGGTCAAAGGACAGAATGGAATAAATGGAGGGCAGGACAGGATAGAGGGAAATGTAGTTGGTCTTTCACAACATGACTGCTATGGGAGTGCTTTGCGTACACATACATGTATGACCTATATCAAATTGCTTGCTTTCTCAATGAAGGTGGGTAGGGAGGGAAAAAGGGAGAGAATGTGGAACTCAAAGGTTTAAAAATGAATGTCAAGGGGGAGGAGCCAAGATGGCGGAGTAGAGTCACATATGCTAGCTCCGAATCCACAGCCCATGGATCTCCTGTAAAAGAACTCCCAACAAATTCTGGAGAAGTGGAAGTCTCGCAGAAACAGAGTGAAGATTTCCATTCCAGAGAGCCCTGAAAAACTGATCCCAAAGGTCCAGTGCGCACCCGACAGGAGTGGAGCCCAGCCCTGCCCTGCCCTGGCAGCGAGGCACCGAGAGGAGCGAGGAGATCTGAGCAGGCTTCAGGGACGGAATCTCCAGACGCTGCAAAGGTCGCTCCACCCACAGATGCACAGGTCAGTGAGAGAGACTTCTGGGCTAGCCGAGAGGGGCGCGGGGTGTCTCCATAACTCAGGCCCACTCAGGAGGCAGCAGCAGAGGCCCCGGCGGCCAGAGGCTCCTGGAGCAGGCAGGAGCTCCATTATGGAAGGTCTCTGCATAAACCCCCGCCAGGGAACTGAGCCTGGGAGACGGCCCTGCCCCACCTGAGCACCAGAACTTAAGCTCCCATTGAATAGTAGCCAGGCCTGCTGCTGAAAGCCCTGAGGCTGGGGAGCAGCATTTGAATCTCAGACCCCAAGCACTAGATGGGCAGATCTAGGCAGGGGTGGAGAGGAATCTCAGAAGTCAAGTAACTGGCTGGGAAAATGCCCAGAAAAGGGAAAAAAAATAAGACCATAGAAGGTTACTTTCTTGGTGAACAAATGATTCCAAGCTTACCATCAGGGAAAGAAATAGGAGTCAAGGCCTCTGTATCTCAAACATCTGAAACAGATATCCAATGGACTCAGGCCATGGAAGAGCTCAAAAAGGATTTTGAAAATCAA
>JAQQSK010009398.1:0-13102 GCA_028658325.1 Potorous gilbertii | reverse complement strand
TCTTCACATTCTTTTATAGTTTTGAATTATAAATTCTCTCCCTCCCACCCCTCCCCCATCCACTGAGAAGACAAGCAATATGATATCAATGATATACATGTGAAATCATGCAAAACATTTTCATATTAGCCATATTTTTAAAGCAAGAAAAATAAAGTGAAAAAATATATTTTCATTTGTACTCAGAATTCATCAATTCTCTCTCTGGAGGTGGATGACATTTTTTCATCATGAGTCCTTTGAAACTCACTTGAATCATTGTAACTGGTTCAGAGTAGTTAAGTCTTTCATAGTTGATCATCATTCCAACCTTACTGTTACTGTGCAAAATGATGTCCTGGTTCTCACTTCTCTCTCCATAGATTTATATAGGTCTTCCCATGTTTTTCTGAAACCACTCCCCTTGTCATTTTTTATAGCACATATATATACATACACACACACACACACACACACACACACACACACATATATATATATATATATATATATATATATATATATATGTATATTCCATCACAAGCATATGCCACAACTTGTTCCACCATTCCCTCATTGATGGGCCTCCCCTCAATTTCTAATTCCTTTCCACCACAAAAAGAGCTGCTATAAATATTTTTGTACATATGGGTCTTTTTTCCTTTTTGTTTGATCTCTTTGAGATACAGACTTATGAGTGGTATTGCTGCGTCAAAGTGTGTGTATAGTTTTATAGCCCTTTGGGTGTAGTTCCAAATTGTTCTTCAGAATGGTTGGACCGGTTCACTACTCCATAGGGGGTCATTAGTATATCATTTTAAAGTAATCATTAACAATTTGTATTCCCTCTTTGAGAATTATCTGCTCATATTCATTGCTTATCCACTGTAGATTGAGAATTACTTTTATACATTTTAAGAGTTCCTTATATATTTAAGATGCCAAAATTTTATCCATCATATTTGCCATAAATGTATTTCCCAATCTGTTATTTTTGTCATGGTATCCATGGCATAGATGCTTTTCATTTTTATGTAATCAAGCACAACAATCTTGTCCTTAACAATATCTTATATTTATTTGAGAGAAATAGTAATCCACCCCATGATTAACTTAAATACACTATTCTGTTTTCTTCTATTTTTCAAAAATAATTCCCATTTTTACATTTAAGTGCATCATCCAGCTGGCATCCACTGAAGTATATGGAGTGAGAAGTGGATCTAAATCCATTTCCTGCTAAATTGCTAACCAGTTTTTCTAAGTACATTTGTTAAATAATGAATCATTTCCCCAGTTTTTATTTTCCATAGTTTTATCAGATGCTACCTATTTGGGTGCATTGAGCTACTTCTCTATTTTTTGCAGTGCCAAAAAAAGCTTAATGAGAGCCACTTTGAAATGTTTTAAAATATAGGAGTACAAACTTACTTTGAACAGCAGGCCCTGAAAATGTAACCTTTGGGATATCATCGTAGCCAGCTTTTTCTTATTGTTGTTATCTGCATTAAATATCTTTTTATTAGTATATGTCAATGAATTATGTTTTCTGTTCATCATAATAAACTATTAACCTAAATTCTAATTAGATTTCCTTTCTATTACAACTACAAAATTTACATACCTCATTTTTATGTGTAAGTATGTGTAGTACACACACACACACACACACACACACACACACACACACACACATCCCTAAGAATCAACTACATAGAACTGATAATTGAGCCCACGGAAGCTGGTGAGGTCACCCAATGAGAAAGTATAGAGAGAAAAGAGGCAAGGACCCAACACAGAACCTTAGAGTATACTCCTAAGTGAGTATGGCATAAATAGGTGATAAAGGTTTTCAGTAATATGGTAAGAAGAGGAGGTACATCCTAAGCAGAAACTGCTTGCCACAAATTAGTCTTATAAGAGTAAAAGAAGCTAATAAATGTCAAGGTTTTTTTTAACTTTTACAATGGACTTTTATTTTATTAAAACCTTTATTTTTATGTAATCAAATTTCTTGTTACCTAATATTTTTTCATTTATTTAATAAATAAGAATTTTTCTATTTCTCACAGGTGAGAAAATATATAATTCCTTTTCTTCCAATTTTAAATATTAAAATATTTAGACCACTAATCAGAATGTATGGCAGTGTGAAATGTGAGGTATGAGTTTAGACACATTTTGGAGGGCCACCCTCCTATCTACTTATACCAATAATTTTTATTGAATAATCATTCTCCATTTCCAGTGTTTTGTAATTTCTGGTCTAATCAAATGTAAATCTATCATATGCTTTTGGTCCTACTTCTGGGCTCTATTCCACTGCTCTATTTTTTTGTTTTGATTTGGTTTTTTGTCCAGTACCAGATAGTTATCATAATTATTGCTTTACTTTTGAGACCCAGCAGTATGGGGTTATTTTGTTTTCATAGTTCCCTTTGATGTCTTTGCCAATTTGTTTTTTCCTACCATTTTTATGATTTTATCTATTTGGCTGAATTTTATTGGTATAGCATTGAACATATAAATTGCGCAATACTGGCATTGTTATAATGGCTCGACCCCACCATTCACACGGAATCTTCCCACAATTATTCTGTTCTTCCTTTTTTTTTTAAAAAAAAAATGATTATCTTTTATCCTGTCTTAGATACTTACAAGCTGTGTGACCCTGAGTCAATTAACTGTTTCTCAGTTTTCATATCTGTAAAATGGAGATAAACTTCACAGGGTTGTTGTGAGGAACAACTGAGTTAACAGGTAAAGCATTTTTCAAACCTTAATTTACCATGTAAATGCTGTTTGTTGCTGTGCTTGTATATCTGTATATATCTTTGTCAATTGATGCCCTCACATTTAATGTTTTTTTAGTGACTATAAATTATACTTTTCATCAGTATCTTCTTATTTCTATTAGTGAGACATACAAATTTGAAAATTTTTGTGACTTTACTGATGCAATGTGATGTAAAATATACTCAATTTTGATATCAGAAGAATTGGATTTAGATCCTAGCTCTCCCATTTACCTCTGTAGCAAGAGTCAAGACATAAACTCTAAATGCACATGTACATTAGGAGGTCAGATTTCCAGAGCTAGGCTGGCGACATCACCCTTAAGGTTTCTAGGAGTATCTCCTAGGGTTTAGGGTGGTTCGTCTAATACACCTCCATAGCCATATCATTTTTGTTTTTGTCCCCAAGCCCTAGGAAGAGCAGAAGTTTGAATGTGATTTTTTCTTTAGTTAGATAAATTTATCCATTATCTTTTTTAAAATTTCTGATAAAAGTAAGTGTGTCATCCAAAAAGTAAAAGACCCAGCATATGGGGTAAATACTTTGGGTGTCAAAAAAATGGCATGGTACTGGCTGCCTCTTTCTACCTGTCTTTATTACAGACCCCCTCTTCAGATCCTCCATCATCCTCAATCACTGCCCTGACTAATTCTATCACTACCAACCTGATTTTCCATCTTGGACCTCAGATAAGGGCCAAGGACTGGTCTATGTGTAGACACAATATAGAATAGCAATTCCTTGGGCTCAGAAACATGTAGTCCCAATCCTCTCTGAGATAACTATATTCTAGATCAAGGGTGAGGAATCTGTAGCCTCAAGGTATATGTTGCCCTCTAGGTCCTCCAATGCAGCCCTTTGATGGAATTCAAACTAGGTCCTCAAATATGGACCTTTAACGGAATCCAAACTAATATCCAGATTCTAGAATCTAGAACAGGGGTGAGGAACCTGTGGCTTCGAGGCCACTAGGTCCTCAAATGAAGCCCTTAATCTAGAATCTGGACTTTTGCATTCCAAACAATAGAGCATTCCTATATTTGCTCTAAAGTCATGAGTCCTACATTTATGTCACTATTCCTTGGAGTACAAAAATGTGCTTCCCCCAAGAGGATCCAGTCTCCCTGTTAGAAGGGCCTCATATTTATTGCTTAGTTCCATATGTCCAATTGTCATTCTTCTTCCTTTCTTTCACTGTCACAATCTTTAACCTTCCAACCTCCTGGCATAAGATGCAATTCCCCTCTGTCTCTTCAGATCTTTTTTTTTTCCTTCTTTAGCTCCTCCTTGGAAATCTGCCATTCATTTAAGAAAAATTACACACTCCCTAATAGCCCATAGCAGGGGTTGGTCACCTATGGCCAGAGAGAAAATTCAGCTACTGCCTTGTTTTTGTATAATTTAAAACTGTGCACCATTCTTGGCTCCCTATAAGCACTGGCTGGCTTTGGTCTTTAGGTCTTGGTTCCTGGGGTCATTTCACTTTCTCTTTTAGGAGAGAGACCAACCCACACAATGGAACTACACAGCATTTCCTTGAAATTTGCAGACACACAAATTGTACCCTTTCTGCAGATGACTGCTGATGTTGCCCCTGACCTTGGTGTTTGCTACAAGTGGCCATCATAGGCCTCTGTTCTTTTTGTGGGTAGCCTTTGTACCTAATTCTCATGGTGAACTGCTGTAACAAAGTATCTGTTTGCCTTGTCTGTCTTCTTCAGGGAGGTTTTTGAACAAGATCTCATTCTTTAATGGAGGTCTTCCCACTCTTTTGGGAAATATGATGTTGGTCTGCTCATCTGCCTTTGAGTTACAATGAACAGATTCCTGCCAATAAATTAAGACGCATTTGGTAAGTTCCTTCCATGGGCCAGGCAATGTGCTAAGCTTTAATTTATATGGTGTGTGAAGATCTGAAGCAAGAATCTAACTGCCAGCAAAGCTTTATCTAATTAAAGCTAGTTACCTCTCTTTGGTCTCTACTAGCTGAGAACATGAGATACACCTCTGCCCATCCCTGCCAGCAAAGTTCTTTTTCATTATTCAAGATCACTTTTTTCTCTTATTAAGACGAAAATAGTCTGTAATTTTGTGCATTATTCTGTCCCTTACGTTGCTTAATTGTTTTCATCAAGGTGGTTATGAATGTTTTTCCTTTGTCCTAGACTCTAATATGATTTCTAGTAGATGATGAACACAAATGAATGCTTGATGAACTGAAATTTATACATAAATATATACATACATACACACATATGAAATATTAGGGCAGCTAGGTGGAACAGTGGATAGAACACCAGGCCAAAAGTCAGGAAGATTTACCTTTCTGAGTTCAAATCTGGCCTCAGACACTTAATAGCTGTATGACCCTGGGCATGTCACTTAACCCTTTTCGCCACAGTTTCTTCATCTGTAAAAACGAGCTAGAGAAGAAAATGGCAAACCACTCTAATAAATTTGCCAAGAAACCTCAAAAAGGGTCATGAAGAATGTGAAACGACTGAATAATAATGAAATATATACTAGTTTGGTTGTTGTAGTTGTCAATAATACCTGAAATAGTGCAAGTGCCATGGTGTCCTCCGTACCCACTTCTGTCACTACTTCTGTGGACTGAAGGCAATTTTGAAAAATAGCATTGTATTAGTGTATTTTGTTTTTCATGTGACAATCATTTTCCAATCTATTGTCCCCTCCTAAGAACTCACCTTTGTAATAGAAAAACAGCCTAGCAAAACCATTTTAAGTGTTGTGTCTGTGTCTACCAGTATATGTAACAGTTGAGGTATATTCACTGCTGATGACTGAGTCATTTTGAATTTTTTGTCCATCTCATGTGTATTTTGATGAACAAAATCTGCCTAACCATCCTTTTCATACAAAGAAATAGCTGTCAAATGGAAGAGACACTAGACTTGTTCTATGCGGCACTAATGGCAGAATGAAGAGGCATGAATGGAAGTTAAAAGAGACATAACTTGTACAAAGGAAAAATAAAAACCTTCCTGACAATTAGAGCTGTCCTAAAATAGAAGAAAAGAGATACCCAGGAAGGTATGTGTTTCTCCTTCAATTGAGATCTTTGAGCAAAGACTAGATGAATACTGTGTGAGTGTGTGTGTGTGTGTGTGTGTGAGAGAGAGAGTGTGTTGTGGGGAGGGATTTTGTAGGGGAAATGCTTGTTCCACTATGGGTTTCACTAGAAAGCCTCTGAAGTCCCCTTCAACCCTGAGAGCCTGTCATCTATAAATGTACCTACTTAGTTTGCAAAGCTAACAAACACCTCAAGTCAGAAGAACTATTTATACCAGAAAACTGGGAGCTGGGGCAAGGGGGAATGTTTCTAGAGGTCAAAACTCTAATCATCACTGAATTTCCCATTGTGAATTGAGGCTATTGGAATTTTCCTTTCTAGCTCTGAGGGCCCTGCACATTTTCTAGATAAGGCTGGCTAAGGAGAGCCCTGGGATTGAACATCCATCCCTCAACGGGGTCTGGTAGTTTCCCAGAGCTGACAATATGAAAATTCCCAGATCCCAGAAGAGCTGACCCAGCAGGGAAACAGTTATACCCCAGCTCTAAAAGTAGTCAGAGAGGCAATGACTTCAAAAGTTTGCAAAGGGCTGCTGGCAACGAAGCGTACACATTTATGCAAATGAAAGGCATTTTGAAGTTAGATTTTAAAAAAAGAAGAAAGCAAAAGAGAACGAAATCCTTGTAAAACTTTGTCTATCAGAAATTTCCTGAAAGAGGAAACTCCCTGAAACTCCCCTTATTCAGAGAACATCTAGTGTCATCAGGGATTTGAAATGCAAAATCCTTTTCTTTCCCATTGACCAGGCATTAAGTGTAATTCATTATAATCCACGCTGTGAATTGCTGTCTCTACTCTTATTAATAGCTATCGTTTATATCGTACTTTACACATATTATCTCATTTGAGCATCACAACAACCCTGTGACGTAAATACCATTTATTACCCTCACTTCACAGGTGAGGAAATGGAGTCTGAGAGAGGTCAAGTGACTTACCCATGGTCCAATAGCTGGTAAGTGTCAAAGGTGGGATTAGACCTCCTGTCTTCCTGATTCCGACTCCGACACTCTCTCTACCATGCCATTTAGGTCCCTCTTCAATCTTTTCCCCATTACTTTGCCTGGGAGAGCAAGCAGCCAGGCAAACCAGATGCCACCGGCAGCTGAGAAACACAGACTAGATTCTGGCAAGGGGATTCAAGAAAAACAGATTCAGCCATGTTAATTTCAGTAGCCAGGGAAACAAACACTTGTTTTTAGAAGAAAATATATTTCTTTACAGGCAAACTCTGTCAGCCTGATTTTGTGAAAAATGATTTCCTTTCCCTTGTGAATGTTACATTCCCTTTCACCAAATACATTTGGAATTTGAAGACAAATCCCCCAAAACTTAATGTTTTTGTTTGATGAACAGTGGTGTTATGGGTGGGGGGACAGCGAATGGTTGGATGCTGGAACATTCAAGGCAGTGATATTTCTTTCCTCACTGTGGATTATCAAAAGAGGAAAATCATGTGATCTAACTGTGATTTGTCTATTATTATTTTTATTATCAGTAGTAGTATTGCTATTACTAAATTAACAGATTTTTTTCATTAACTAATAGCTATTAATTTTGCTTTGGAAACTTAGGATAAAATTAAGACTAAGGTTATTAAATTATTAACTAATACTATAATTGGGGTCTGGTGCTTATGCAAACCCCATCAGCTTGCTAAAATGGTAGCTCCATGTGGAAGACTCTAGGGATCTGCTTCCAGAAGAATTATGATTTTCATAAGGAAAATGCCTTGGAGAGACTGGAACAGGCACGAACATTCTGTAACTGGTTCTGTTTAGCCAAGCATGTGTTGAAGAAGCTTCGTGATTTGCTCTGGAGACACTCAACTATGGTTTCTTTGCCAAATATGCTTCTGTGAGATCTGGTAACTCCTTCATTCATGGTGTCTGGTGAAAACAATGTAGTTTCTGATCTTGGGAATTTCACCAGGTGAGAAGACCAAGCCACAAGAAGCAGAACCTGGGCTGGGTTTCTTATCCAGCTTAATACTGATTTCTTGGATAGCAAGGAACCATTTCCAAGAGAAACTTTTGGGACTCCAGCCCCATAAAAGGATTCATCCAGCAGTTGGTCACATATGCACTTGAACTTGATAGGATCAATGCTATGCAAAAATTGAGCTAAGTTTTGAGACCAATCTATTCCCCTATCCCCTACCCAAGTGGTATGGGGAGGCATGGGTGTTAGTAGAAATGTTTGAAAGTTCTTGCTGTATCTGTAAAGGAACTATCCCTTTGTAAAAACCAGTAGATGCTGAGTGGCTAAAGGAAACTGGGGTCCTAGTCACTGGGTCCCTAAAATGGAGGGAACACAAGCCAGTGAGGGGCTAGAGTTGATAGGAGAGGAAAAAGAAACCATGAGCTCCCCAAGGTACCTGACAACCTTTAGTTAGGAGATGTAACAAAGCCAGAGTTAACCATGATGTAATATAAACAACTAAGTGCAAGTTAGCTGTTACTGTATCTGCCAGTGCACATATAAGCACAGAAACTCTCCCAGATTTAAGTTGAAAATTCCCCTTCAATCCCTCATAAGAATCAAAGGAACTTTCTGGACTGTGCTGGCTCTGGCAATTGGGCTTTGGAGTTTGTCACTTCTGGAAGTGATAAGAAAGAGGCTTCTGTCTTTCCCAACTTTTTCACCAGCCTCCAGGCATCAAAAGCCTTCAATAAACTGCTTACATTACTTGCAAGAGCAGGATTTTAGCTGCTCATACTTGCTGTGGCTCCCAAGAAATGAAATGAAGGAATTAGATTAGATGATCTGGAAACTTTCTTCTAGTTCTAAAAATCTATGATCCCAGGATCTTAGAGAGTCTTCCCAATTTTCTTTGCTCAGAATGGTAGCATCGGCAAGGACCTCAGAGAAAGTCTAACTTGGTTCTATCCATTCATTTTACAGAACAGGAAACTTGGAAGACAAAAGAGGATGCGTGACTTGTCCAAGGTCACGTATAGACTAGTTAGACTTACCCTAGTCTCATAAATTCCAGAATCTTGTCTCTTCTTTGACCACACCAAAAGAGAATAACTTAGAAATAATTCCTAATTAGGAATTCCATGTTTCCGTGTGTCTCTGATTCTCATTTCCAAAAATGAGATACAATATGATATAATCCAATATAATAAATATTTTAAAAAGTATCTACAATGTGCGAAACACTGTTCTAGGTATTTTGTAAAAATACAAAATTTAGATAAACAACCCTTGATCCGAAGGAATTTATTCTCTGGTAGGTGAATGAGTCAACAAGGACATCTGTAATGTACAATACTCTGAAGATCTCGATTGTATGTTATTTTGCATACAATGTTGATGATGACACTTTAACCTAGTTAACTCCTATCACTTTCTAATCCTCTCGTGGGACATTGCCTTTCATTTCAATGAACTTTTGGAAAAGTATTTTAATAAGACCCTGCATTTTAAAATGGAATTATTCCATGATTTCCTTATAATTTGGGATTAAACTGAATCTCTCAAAGTAAGTAAACACTCAGCCCAGAAAAGATAGAACCTATCAAGATGAAAGCTGAAGATAGGATCTTTGCACTTTTTGCAAACAGCTTTCTTTTTATTACCCTACCATCTAAGATATCTTCTCATCCTAGCTTCTTGGTGATTGTATTCAAAGAGAGACTGTCCTAAAAGGCTATCTGGTAAACTGTACCCTCCTTCCCCCATCTTCACCAAGTGACCCATGGGCTGCTTTCTTTGAGTACTATAGTTTAAAATGTGATCATGGATATAAGAAGTGTGCTGGTAAATGTTTTAACAACTGGCTCTCTAGGAAAAAAAAAAGAGTGTATCCATGACATACCTTTAAATTTAATCTATATCACTAACATTTTCTCCACCATTTTAAGTATAGATCACAGACAGAACAATCAGGCTCTGACTTACAGATTTAGTGATCTCTGAGGTGTAAATGAAAATTTAACTGAAAATCAAAATAAACAAAAATTAAAACTAAAAAATTAAACTCTGAGAATTTAACAATTGACTCTGAGCTGGTTGGAGCTGGCTCCAGCATACCTTGGGACGTATTTTTCATTTTTGCATCACCCCCTGAGGTTCCCTACCTCTGCTCACCGTCACCCATCCACCCAATCTCCTTCCCCATCTTTACTTTCTGACTAAATCTTATCCTTCAAAGCCGAGCCCAAGTCCTATATTGTCCAGAATGCCTCCTCTAAATGTTCCACTCTCTTCCTTCTGAGCTCCTGAAGCTCTCACTGTCTATGTCACACAATTTGGCCTTTAATCATGACATACTGTTTTGCATGGTTTTCTAATTACTTCCTACAATCTTGTCTGCCCGGTGAGATTTTATGAATCTTCCTTATATTTTCTTATATCTTCCCTACTGGCCCAATGCCTAGTCTGTGTTTAGGAATGAGTTGAGCTGATTTGAATTGAATTTGAGGGAGAGTGTGAAAGGAACTGGGAATCAGGAAAGGGATGGGGTTGAATCCTGCCCCTGATACTCATCAGGTATGTATTTGGGGGCATGTTCCTAAACCTCTTTGGGCCTCAGTTTTTCTATCTGTAAAACAGAGTAAAAAGTAATGATATGGCTTAGCCACCACCACCACCATCTCCTCAAATGAGATAATGTACTGAAAGTCAAATAGAAAAGGGGGGCACCAAACCATCCATAACAGTTCCCTTGGGCTATGTACTGATTTAGAAAACTACATATTAACATCAGCTGCATTTTGTATTTTTATTTATTTTGTTAAACATTTTCCAATTCCATTTTAATCTGATGGGGTCATGAGTCTTGTGGGCTATGACACCCCTGCTATGAACCTTAGTGCACTATATCTATTTTATTTATTATAATCAACAGTTTATTTCTGATTTATTTTTAAAAACACTTTCTAGACCCTTGGCCTTGGAGTCAGGGAAAATTTGAGTTCTATCTCAAACCCTTAGGAGCTCTGAGGCAAGTCCCTTAAATTCTCTGGAACTCAGTTACCTCATCTGTAAAATGGGGGGGATTGGACTCAATGATCTCTAAGATTCTTTGTATCTAAATCTATGCTCCTCTGAAAAGTCATCCCATTCTTCCTTTGAATTCCGTTGGGGGTTTTGGTGCCACAAAGGAGTAGGCAGGCTTGGTGCTGGGGTTGGGGGAGGAGGCGTAGTCCACAGATCAAAAAAAAATCAGAGCATACAGACTGACTTTGCCTGTTTTTTAGCTGTTGTACATTAAGTGCCTGGTCTCCAACTGTAATCGCCTAGGCCAGATGTCTATCTCCTCTATCAGTAACTGGTCCGCAGCATTGGCCCCAACCCCCTGACTGCATGGTCATTCTGCAAACAGGCCTGTTGGTAATCAGAATCAGCTGCTAGGATCAATCATGGCCTTACTGGGCCTTATCTTCCCATTGTAGCTCAGCAAATTATTCTTTCTTTCTACTGTGATAAAAAAAAAGTCTCCATCGATGGCTAAATGCAAGACCTGATGTCCCCTTATGATTGCCTTCAGAATAAATTGAATACTGTATTGTCCAGCAATAATTATCACGCTATAGAGATTTCAGCTGGCAAGATAGGACAAATGGTTGTCAAGTAGAAGCTAGCAAACAAGCCAACGACCAAACTATACCAATGCATGTTTCTAAATGGCTGGATATATTTACATACGAGGCTACCTCTTCACTCCCTGAGAATGTCACTGAGCCATAATGGAAAACCCTGTGTAAAACTGAAACTCACCTTGAACTCTCGAGTCAGGGAAAGAGAGACTCTGTAGTCACAGGCGACCAGGGAGCACAGAGGTGGAGTCCCAGCTTAGGTCAGATGCTGGTGAGAAAAGGTGGGGGCAGGCAGCTGTTCTCCATCTTCTCCACTGCCATGGACAGCAACCTCTTCAGGATCCTCTCCCATCACCTTCCAGCTTACCACTGTAATGGTCTGCCAACTTGTCTCCATGACTCCAGTCCCTCTCCTCTCCATTTTACCACCTCCATACTTCCAAATTAACCTCTCAAATGCACAGCTCTGCCTCTTTGCCCTTTCATTTCCTCATCTGCCCACGCTTGTCCTGTCACTTTAAACACTGGAGTCCAGTATTGGCCCCTGGGTGGGACCAGTCTGGGTGGCTAGCTTCTAATGAAAGGTATAATAAAACATACTGAGCTATTTTTTTGTTTTTTGTAAAAGCAAAACCAATCAAAAAATCAAGACCCTCCCTTGTTCAAATGACTCAATAAAAAATAATTAATATTTATTAAGTACTTTTCACCAGGTACTTTACTAGACACAGAGAATGTAAAAGCAGAAATTAGTCCCTACCCTTAAGAATCATATGTTGTACTGGGGCTCCCCATTGCCTATAGAATAAAATATAAATTCCTTATTATAGTGTAGAAAGTGTATGTATATATTATATTAATGTGATATATTTATGCATGAGTATATATATGCATATATGGGATATATTTATGCATGAGTAAGTATATACTTACATATATACATGTATATACATATATGTGTGTGTGTATATGGTGAGAGAGAGAGAGTGCTTGTGACCACTAGAGTCCAAATTACCTCAAGGTCCTTGATGATGTGTGTTCCAAGGGTCCTATAACTCCAATCAAAGCTGATGCCACCAGAAGCCTCAGTCAAGACAGTGCCAAAGATACTCTCAAGCAAAAGACATATGCCAGCCTTACTAGTCTGCTCATGGCTTGTTTCCTTATTAACTTTTCTCTTTGACTTTCAAATGATTGTGTAGTTGCTATGGACATCCTCTGGGATATCATGAAAGTTGAAGATACATACACTCTTTCTCTAATCAGCTCTTTCCCTATGGTAGCCAAAGCTAAGGAAAATCCCTTCCTTTTTGGGATAATTTCCCCTGTCTCTCAATCTTATGCCACTCATTTATAGGAAGACAAACTCCTGATAACACAGTTTCATAAAAGCCTCAAGGATGTTATAATGCAATGGAATGGTAAAAGGAGTGAGGCTTACAAATGGTTATATCTGGTAATGAAAGACTATTGTTGACTTCCCTTTGTGCCAACACTCCTTCCATCCCTTAGCAGACAAAAAGGGAAGAAAATGATGGGACAGGCACACAAGGGGATGTGTAGCAGTATTCCTTGACTGTGTGGGAAGGGGAGCAGAAAAGCTGAGACCTGGATCTAGTGTCTCAAGAACCTTTCCACCCAATCTACTTTCCACTCATCTGGCCTGATTGACAACTCAGGTTAAGTT
>JAQQSK010009397.1:0-13102 GCA_028658325.1 Potorous gilbertii | reverse complement strand
AAAGAGGTTCAAAAACTCACTGAAGAAAATAGTTCTCTCAAAATTAGCATGGAACAGATGGAGGCTAATGACTTTCTGAGAAACCAAGAAATCACAAAACAAAACCAAAACAATGAAAACATGGAAGAGAATGTGAAATATCTCAAGAAGACAAGCATATAATTCTGGATGACTTTAATGCCAGAGTAGACTCAGACTACCAAATTTGTCAGGGAGTCCAAGGGAGGAATGGAGACAGAAACAGCAACAGCAATGGTCATTAACTGCTGAAGACGTGTATCTCATGACCTTCTCATTACCAGCACTGTTTTCTGTTTATTTAAACACAATAAAACTTCATGGATGCACCCATGCAACAAAGATTGGCATCTAATAGACTATGTGATTGTGAGGAGAAGAGATAGACAAGATGTGAGAGTAACACAGGCAACGTGTGGTGCAGAGTGCTGGACTGATCAAAGACTAATCATTTCCAAACTAAATATTCCCATTAAAAAAGGGCCTCCCTTAAGCCAAAATGACTACCAAAGAAATTAACGTCAACCAATTAGAGCTCTTCTCTGAGCATGAACAGTTTTTTGCTAACTTGGAGGGAAAACTGAGCCAACACATGGCTGACAATAGTGAAACAGAAAACGAGTGGGTAGTTTTCAGAGATTTGGTGTACATCACTGCATTTGCTCATCTGGGTCAGAACACTTGCAAACACCAAGACTGGTTTGATGAAAATGATGGGGATAGTCAGGAGCTGCTAAATAAAAAATGAGAATGCCACAAGATTTACCAACAGTATATTTCATTCACTTCTAAGAAGGCAATATTTAATTTCATAAAAAGCAAAGTACAAGCAAAGCTAAGGAGATACTGGAATCCTGGCTCAGAGAGAAAGCGGATGAAATTCAGTTTTATGCTGATAGTAACAATCCAAAGTGCTCTTATGATTCCCTGAAACTATTTATGCACCAAACAACTATGGTACATCACAACTACACAGTGCTGATGGAGCTACATTGATTAGTGATAAAGACATGATCCTAGAGAGACGGGCTGAACACTTCCATAGTGTTCTCAACAGACCATAATCGATCAATGCTGAGGTCACTGACCATTTAACTAAGATTGAAATCAATCTCTCCTTAGCTGAACTTCAAAATGAAGAAGAGGGTTTGAGGACCATTAGGCTCCTTTCATGTGGCAAAGCACCTGGTGCTGATTATATTCCAGCTGAGATTTACAAGGGAGGGGACCATTGCTCATACAAGAACTGACTGAAATTTTCTAGGTTATATGGCCTGAGAAAGTTATGCCTCAGTTCAAAGATGCCTCCATTGGCCATCTCTATAAAGGTAAAGGGAATAGATTGTCCCATGACAACCACAGGTCAGGGAAGGGTCTCTCTCTTAGTCATTGCTGGCAAAAATTATTGCTAGAGTCCTTCTTAATAGGATGATCCTTCACTTGGAAAATGATTATATTCCTGAGAAACAGTGTGGTTTCATAAAGGGCCAAGGAACAGTTGATATGGTGTTTACTCCCCAATAACTCCAGGAGAAATGCCAGGAGCAAAACAGAGGTCTATATGCAACATTTATATATCTGACCAAGACCTATGACACTGTCAGTCATGAGAGCTTATGGAAAATTATGTCAAAATTTGGTTGTCCATCAGTATTGTACATTCATTTCATGATGATGTGTTTTCCTGGATTCTGGATAGTGGACAGTGCTCTCGTGCCTTCCCGGTCACCAGTGGAGTGAAACAGGACTATGTGCTGCTTCCTTTGCTTTTTAGCATGATGTTGGCAGCCATGTTGTCAAATGCTTTGAATGAGGATGCACATGGCATCAAGGTCAAGTAATGTACTGATGGTAAGTTCTTCCATTTGAAAAGGCTACAAGATAAGAGCAAAGTGGATGGAGTGTTGGTGCATGATTTTCTGTTCACACATAATTGTGCACTCAATTCAACCTTGGAAGCTGAGATGCAACCAAGTATGGATCAGTTCTCCTATGCCTGTGCTGATTCTGGTCTAATAATTAGCACCAATGAAACCCACTCCATCATCCACCACCACATCATCCATGCATGGAACCATTGGTCACAACAAATGGTTACATTTTGAATGCTGTGGATGATTTCACTTAGTGTATTGTATGTTCCTGGCATTTACACATTCACAATGAAGTAGATACATGCATTGGCAGAGTTAGCTCAGTATTTGGGAGACTCCAAACAAAAGTTTGGAAGAGAAGAGATATTAGACTGACTACAAACTACAGAGTCATTGTGCTAAACTCATTGTTCTATGCCTATGATGTACAGTCTACCAGTGCCATGACAGGAAACTGAATTGCTTCCATTTGAACTGTCTCAGGAAGATTCTGAAGATCACCTGGCAGGATAAGGTACCAGACACTGAAGTCCTTGCTGGAGCAGAACTGCCAAGCATTCAACCTGTTCAAATGCAAAATGCATGCTTGCTAAAAAAGACTATTTTATGGAGAACATACATGGGGCAGGTCATGTTGGTCAGAAAAAGCAATAAAATGGCACTCTCAAAGTCTCTCTCAAGACTGTGAATTTGACTGTGCAACATGGAGAACACTGGCAAAAATCCGCTCAGTATGGCATGCCCACATCAGAAAAGGTGTTGTGCTCTATGAGCAAAACAGAATTGAAACAGCACGAAAGAAACATAAGATGGACAGATTTGAGTAATGACCTCAAATATTCATGCAGACTACCTTGCCCAATCCATGGTACAGTATTCTTAGTTCATATTGGTCTTAGCAACCACCATTCAGAAACAGTGAAACTACATTTTGTCGTGGTGATGTCCTTTTGTTCCTCTTCTAGAAGGAAGGACAACATCCAAGCAACACCTGATTACATATCCTCCTATGTCCTTAATGGTTACTAGTGTGAATAGGTAGAGGAAAGGTGAGGGGTTAGGGACAGCCACCCAGCTGAACTCTTCCAACATTCCCTTACTCACAACTTTAAAATAATATCTTAACATATCACAGTGACAAAGTCAACAAAAAGTTAAGGTGAGATTTTTTTCAGCCTAAGTGAAATAAAAACCAGGAACATTATAACCAAAATCCAGGGCTCCCAGGTCCAAGAGAAAATACTTTAAGGATAAAAAAATAATTCAAATATCATGGAACCATAGTCAGTACCAGACAAGATTTAGTAGTTTCCATTTTAAAACAACCAGAAGACTTGGGATATGATATTCACAAAGGCAAAGGAACTTGCATAACAACCAAGAATCTCCTACTCATGAAAACATTTCCCTATCATTCAAAGGAAAAAAGAGTTTAATGAAATAGAGAATTTTCATGCATTCCTAAGGAAAAGACAATGACTGAATAGAAATCTGACATTCAAACCAAAGACAAGGGAAGCTTTAAAAGGTAAAAAATGGACAAAGTCAACATAAGGATCTCAAAAATGTTAAATTGTTTACATTCCTTTATGGGAATATGATACATTTATCTTCATTGTTATTGGGGCTGTTAGGCAGAGGACAAGGCTATGAATGATTATGTTAGAATGACCTTACAAAATGAAGGAATGAGAAAGAAGGATACACTAGGAGAATGTAAGGGAAAATGGGGTTGGGTAGCAGGCACTGCTTAGACCTCACTGTCTTTTGATTTGGTTCAAAGGGGAAGACTACATACATATTTGCATATATACACACACATAGAGACACACACATATATAAAATATTATATATGTGTGCATATGTATATACACATGCACATACATAAATATACATGTATGTATATTTATATATACACATACACGTATACACACATATGCATATACATACATACATACACAAATGTGAGTGTTCATGTATACACATATATTCAATTCTGGAAAGAAATATAACATACCAAATTGGGAAATATGAGGAGGAGAATGATAAAAATGGGAGGGAAGGTTAAGGGAAGCAATGGTTAGAAGCAAAGCAGACTTTGAGGAGGCGCACGATAAAAGAGAAAGAAAAGATACACAAAAAAATGGGATAGAGTTAAATATACAGTAATAGTAATGCAGAATCCTTCCTCTCTATCTGTGCTCTATGATACAGAAGGCATCATGCCCTCACTGAGAGTCCTCTGTCCAAAAGAATGTCCATTTTCATCACAAGAAATCTTGGGCTTTACCATCTCACTGATTACCAGGCATAAGTTCCAGCCCAACCACACATCATAGTCATTGTTTGAGTTCTGATGGCTCAGAGTGAATGTAAATAGTATATTTTTTCTCTCTTTGCCAGAATCCCTGAGAGTCTTACCCTCCCAGACTGATGTTTGCTTTTTTTTTTTTTAACTAGGTAAAAGAGGCCATTCTTTGCCACATTTTTTACCTAGCTTTGATTACTGAACGGGCATTGACTCAGGCAAGCTGAGATATGTTAAAGATGTTAGCTTCAAAAGACCAAAGTCTCCCATTGCATCCAAGACCATGTTTACTCTTCCTGATCTGTAGTTTGTCACTGGACATGGATGTCACATGGACATGGCAGAGAGTGAGTGTCACTTTGCACATCCCTCCCTCACTTAAATTGAATTCACTTGCAAGTCTTGGTCCTTTTTGATGTCATGACCCTCTTTGAGAATGAAGAACAAATAGCAACGCATAATACTATACAATATTAGAGAAAGGGTAACTGGGGTTAAGTATTTTTGTCTAACGCATTGTTTACTAAGAAGTAAGTCAACATACTAGCTAGTTTATTGGATTCAGACAAAACTGAACATTAATTGAAATACAACTTTTCACCTTTGCTGTGTGGCCCATTTGCATGATAACTTTTCTCATTTTAATTTTCCTCACCAGAAAAATGAAAAGAATAACAAAAATAATTAATACCTGCATTACCTGCTGAGAATTACTATGAGACTCAAATGATGTGTTATGTACAATATTTTGAATTCCTGAAAATACTACAAAAATTCTATGTATTATTACTGATGGCAGGCATGCTTAGGAAATACCGATTGTCAGAAATACTTTGTGTTCAAGTCTCTATTGCAAAAAGATTGAATAAATCTATAAATGTAGCAGCAGAAGTCTAAGATAAATCACAGTTCATTTGAAAGTATTTTAGAAGTTTCCTATTTTTTTCTTAGCGTATTTACAGTTTTCTGAGATAGTCCAGCAAAATTTAATTTAGCTCAGTATACCCTTATAATACATTATACATTTAGTAAAATGTGCTGGTTTCTGGGATTAAAAAAAGAATCAACTAATTTTCTTCCCATGAGAAACTTAAAAATCTAGTGAATTTATATCAAATGCTCCTTGGTCATTTTCTATGCAAAGTAAGTGGTTCTAACTAATGCCAATAACATAATATGCACTTTGGGCTCACTAAATATTATTTTTTTTAAATTTAGATCATGTGCTTTATTGATTTTGGAAAAACACTATGCCCATATGTTTTTTACAGTATCAATATTAGGAGTTTCTCTTTTATTTAATTAGAATTAGTGAATTGCTCCCAATATAAATATAGCATACAAACATTAAAATTCTCAAGGTTGGTCCATTCAAGGTTTGCTAGAAGAAGATTTCATAGCAAATATTATTAGCCATGGGTAGATGTCTTTAAGACTTAAACAAATTGATGATATCAACATGTAGGGCTGTAATTTTAGAACAAATATGTTCGTAAGAATGATGATTCCAAATAGGAAACTCAACCCCTTAAAAAATGGTGAACTGAGAACACTGGCGAAAAATGTTCTCTTAATAGGCTTGGGAAGCTTTAGTTTTAGGTTAAATAAGGGGAGAAAAGGATGCTATGTTATCTTATATTTTGTTCCTATGGACTTTGACAAAATAGGTCATGCTTCTGTTATACATAGCCTTCTGATTCCCTTGTATTTGTCACAGAAAAGAAAAAAAATTCTCCACAAAGCAGTATCAGAAGTGGGCTGCTTGTTTGAAAACTTTATAATTTAGAAAGGAGAATTTTCTCCTGTCTGATAATTTTCTCCCATAAGATATATTTATATATATATATATGTATTTAAATTTATTTGTATAAAACCAACTGTATATATATATATAAACATGTGTATATATGTGTGTGAGCATATATGCATGTATATATATTTGTGTATGCATGTATATATGTATGTGTATTTGTATATATATGTGTATATATACATACATATGTATGTGTGTGTGTATAGACACACACACACGTACGCATGTAGATGTAGATATTTGTGTTTGCACCAAGTGTACCTTTGCTCTGTGACTTCTGAGAAATCTTCCAATTCTAACCCATTGATAATCTATGTCCCTATGTTGTAAGAATTCTATGATAGACATAATTCATAAGAGGAAAGAAAAATTCCTTGAAGTGAAGCACAATAATAAGTCAGTCTAAAAATATCTTGAAATACATTATCATACACTCAAACCTCCCTTGAAAAGGAGGCATTATTAATATTTCAAATTTCACAATTTAAAGAGTAAACTGAGTGACATAGTGAACAGAGCACAAGCCCTGGAGTCACAAAGATTTGATTGCTAATGTGAGTTCAGATACTTTCCATCTATGATACCCTGGGCAAGTCAATTGACTTTTCTTTCCATCAGTTTTCTCATCTATAAAGTGGGTATAATAGCACCTACTTCCTAGGACTTGGAGAGAAAAAAATGAGGCAATAACAGCAAAGAGCTTTCCAAACTTTAAAATATTGTATACGTGATGAGAATAACAGAGTTCTGGTAATTGCGAATCAGAATTGAATTTATTTATCCCAAGTCACATGGCTGGGAAGTTTTGAAGTCAAAATTTACACAATATCCTACTGAATCCAAGTGAAAAATAAGTTAATGATGCTAGTAATTGACATTATTGGCTCGCACTCAACATGACTAACTTTAACTAGGTTTTGATTTAAAGTGAATAAAGCACCATACAAAATCTGTCATATTTTTAATTCTATACTGTAGAGTCTCTCCAATTTGACCTGCATTTAGAAGGTTGTTTAGGCATTCCTTCTGAAAGGAGCCTGAACATGTAAATACTCAGATTGAAATGAATATATCAATAAATCATCCCAGTGGTAAGAATGCTTTCCTAAAATAAAATAAAAAATTAAAAATATATATATATCAAAAGGTTTAAAAATTAGGAAAATAATTCATTTTACTGGCCAGAAAGAATTAGAAATAAAGCATGTGCAAAAATGAGTCAACTGATTAGATAAGTCCCTTTTATTATTAAGTTTGCATTCCATGCAACTCATGACAGTATCTATCGAGGTTATGATGCTGAAAGTCACTCAAAGTGACTTGTCTGAGTGCATGAGGACTTTCATCCTGTTACAAAAACTGCACGGCATCCAAAGCTGTTTGAAAAGATGAGCCTCATTGCCTTGCACTCATAACACTTTTATTCTCTAACCTCTTTTCATACACCTGTTATCTCATCCCTGGCTGCCACAGATCAATTTGTGGTGAATGCCAAGCTTTCTGGGGTAATAGGAGCATGTAATTGGGGGAAAAGTAATATGGCCGTATCTGATCAGTTTTTGGCAAGCAGCAAATTCGCTGATATGGAAGGTCACAAGATAGCAGGGGACACTGGGCTGTAAAGATAGACTACTGCTACATGATGGAATTGCACTTAAATCTTGAAGGAAATGAAACAACTGTCTCCTTCTCCCCAACAAAAGGACAATGTTCTGAGAACCTGTTTTGTATTTATTTGCAGGTCTCTCTCACATTCTGACTTCACCTTTTTTCTCATTTTTCTACTCCAGAAATGGAATCTAAAATCAGAGAGCTATGTATTACCCTAAACATATTTCTGGAGAACTTATTTGGAACTAGGCTAGAAAAGTGATTAAATAATCAAGGAGAATGGTAAATGACTATACTGCATGCTGCTGGAGAGGCAAAGAAAATGTGTGTTCAAAATTCCTGATCTATAGTAAGGCAGAAGTTGGTCAGGGGCATCTCCATCATCTGGAAATAATGTGGTAAGCTCCAAGAAGGGAAGAGCCGCTTGATTGCCTAGGAAAGGAAGGCCAAAGCAAGTTCTCAAAACAAAAATAGAACATATTAGTAGAAGAATATGAGTCACAAATGACTGTTTCTCTTCAAATGTTTTCAAGATAGGGCAACTGAATCTCATTCCCCCTCCCAAAAATGAAGGATTGAGTTGTTCATGTCATTTAGTACAGTGGTATCACTGTTAGAAATACAGCTTAAAGAGGTCAAAGATAAAGAGGAAGAGATACTATGGAGCAACAGATTCATAGCAATGATTTTCATCTTAGTCAAACATACCCCCCCAAATAATGCAATTTTCATTTATAAGGAGACTTATATAAGCTCTGGAATATGAATATAATGCAATATTATCATAAGAACTGAAAAAAAATATTAAGAATGCAGAGAAACTTGGGAAGACAGGCTGAGGAAAGAAACCAATGAACACAGTATGTAAGAAAAATCAATATCAAAACACATCAGAATTCAAATTGATTAAATGGATAATTCTGATTCTGGGGGACACATGACACAGCCCCTGTTGGTGGAGGATCAAAGCTTTTGAATGTTTACACACAATGTAACACATGGCTGACACATGATTCAGTGTTGGTCAATTATTTTTCTTTAATTCTGTTGAGGGTTGTAAGAGGAGAGTGCTATAGTGAAGTGAAAGTAATGTTAAGAATAGTAAAAGATCACAGTTAAGAGAAAACACCTATTGAATTATTTAATAAGATTTAAAAAATTTTTTGAAGAGTCAAAGAATGGTGGCTCTAGGAAAATGTGCTCATTAAATAAAAATTGGGTATACAACCTTGCTTTAATTCAGATTCTTTCTTTATCCAATTTCAAGATTTTCTTCAAAAAATTGCATTCTTTGAAAGGTTACCTTCCTAAAAATAACAGGATCAGAGGATGGTCCTCATGTTAAGTGGCATTACTACTGCTTATAAAAAACTAGGTGTGTGCAACTTGAAAGGTCAACAGTCCTTTTATATGTTAATAAACAATTAACATTCCTGAGGAGATGTGGCATTTGGCTCAGCAACAAGAAATTCTGCACAAATTAACTATTTCTTTTGGAAAGACAATGAAATTCAAATGAAGAAATGCTTTATTACACAACTACTGTGGGCTAGGTATTTGGAATACAAAGATAAAAATGAAATTACTCCTGTCTTTAAAGAGCTTACATTCTGGTGGACATTTGGGTTGGGCGGAAAAAAACTATATATATATACAGATGTATAAAAACAAAGTAACTTTAACCGAGAGATAGTAATATATGTATATATATATATATGTATATATATATACGTATATATGTATATATATATATATATATACATATATATATATACAGATGTATAAAAACAAAGCAATTTTAACCGAGAGATAGCAATAACATCAAAGAATTTCTGAAAGTGTCTTACAGGAAATAGCACTTGAATTCTACTTTAAATGAAAGTATTTGATCTTTTCCTTAATATTTGGGTGTGAAGAGGGAATGCATACAAGCATGGATTGGGGATCAACCATGTAATGGCGTAGAGATGGCAAATGAATGGAATTCTCTTCACAGGTAATAGGCTATTTGAATAACATGAAAATAATGTGAATTAAGATTGGAAATGTAGGTGGAACTGATCTTATATAAGGTTTTTAATGCCTGATCTTCAAATTTTATATTTATATTATATCCTAATGGCTATAGTGGGCCACATGAGATTTTTTGTTCTTTTAGTGTTTCTTTGTTGTTATTTTCATGAGGGTGTGATATACTCAGATCTCTGTTTTATGTATGAAAGCTTGAGTGCTATCTCTTCCATGAAGCATTCTTTGGAAATATCCCCATGTCTCATGTTTGCCTTGGACCTTAAAATGACTTATTTTCAACTGCTATGCTCATTTACCATGTACTATTGAGTTCATACACACCATAGTCATCCTTCTGGTTATTTGGAAAACTGACAGTTTGCATCTTTGTTATTCACAAGTGGTTTTCATTAGGACATACCGTCCCTTCTGATGCACCATAACTAACACAATGTTTCCTAAATAATGAGAAAGGGGAAAAAGTGAACAGGAGTGCATCACTGAATAAAATAGGCCGAATCAAATATTCAAATATATGATGCAGATGAATTAGAGACTGATAATTCTCATTAACATTACCAAAATTCTCCTTGGTATTCTTGGCTAATACGTGCAGCTACTCTTTGCCATAAGAGCACAAACTCTAACAGAATCTACTAAAGGAGAAATACTTTGAGTTTGACCTTGAGGACTTACTGTCAACCTATTTGAATGTCAGCATTTTCAGTCAGTCAACAGGCATTTATTAAATGCTCTGCACAAGGCACTGAATTCATATATCACACAGGAAGTCATGAAGATCATCTTCTAAGCCAGGGGTGAGTTGAAATCCAAAATACTAAAGAAGCTAACTATAAAACTAAATTCAAAATTCTTTTGGAATATTCATTCCAATTCAATTTAATTATAATTTATCCACATACATACATATTGGATAGACTGACACACTCAGGTGGTTTTAAAAATCTATTTTACCCAAAGGGAAATAGGAGGGAGAAAAAATATGAGGTATGGAAAGGGGATGATACAAAGGAAGGTGGATTAAGTGGTTAGAAACAAAACAAACGAGGAGGGACAGGATAGAAAGAAAAACCAACTAAAAACTGGAATGCAGTGAAATATAGTTAGTGGTCATAAATAAGAAGGAGAATAGAATGAATTAAATTATAAAACAGAAGTCAGTAACAAAATGCATCAGAAGCAAGAATGAAACAATAGGTTGTGAAAAAGGTTTGAAATAGAAAGACACAGTTAAAGTACAGAATCTAGACATCAATATTTGGAAAGAAAATAATACTGAAAAGAAATAGTAATTAAAAAATAGTTAATCAAAAGAAATATATATTGACACTCCATCCAATACCAAAATTATTCAGTTCCTCAACATAGTCATTTCCTATGGCCTACTACTCCACTGTATCTTAGACACTCACAGATGTGTTTATATGTTTGATCTTCCCTTAATATATAAAAGTACAATATCCATGTGAAAGAACTGTGAAGTTTTATCATACAGTAATCTATTTTCTGCTTCTTTCTTTGCCTTTTCTTATAAAATCCTGTCCTTTATACACAAAGTGATATTCAAACCCCTAAGTTCTTTCCCATCATCATTCCTGCACTATACATTCTCTCTTCTTTATCCCATCTTATTCTGCTAATCACAGTTCAGTTCTATACTATTTTCTTCTCTTGCATCACCTAGTTCCCTTGTCATATTACCACGCATCTTTCTAAGCTTCAACATTGAATCACTCCCATCTTCTGCAGCCTTTACTCCTACATAAGTGCTTCTCAAAAAAAGGTAAAGATAACAATTCAAACTTTCTGTTAGGTTCACTACAAATCTATGTTACATATTGTCAACTGGGTCTTTATTCCTGATAGGCCATCCTTCTATTTCTCCCTTATTAACTCACTATCCCTTTCAGAAAACAAGTTATTCCAGGCCCTAAGAAAGCTAAAAAATTGAATAAAATGAATCAGGTAGAAGGAAATGGGGAAATAAAATACATCTATTTAAGGAAATCTTTTAAAAAAAAGTCAACAGCTTGGTTAAAAAAGGCACAAAAATAATGAAAAAAATCATCATAATAAAACAGAATAGTGGAATGGTAAAAGACAAAATTCTACTAAAGAGAACTCCTAAAAATTCAGAACTGGTCAAATTGGAAAAAGTTCATGTGAATTCACAAAAGAGATTTATTTAAAAAGTAGAATTTACCAAAGAGAAAAGGAGGTACTAAAGGTCACTGAAGGAAATAATTTCAAAAATTTTAAAATGGGCAATTTAAAGCTAATGATTCCATGAGACCTCAAGAAAAAATAAAACAAAGACAAAAGAATGAAAAAAATTGAATGAAATGTAAAAGATCTCATTGGAAAAACAAATTACCTGGAAAATAGATCCAGAATAAATAATTTAATAATTACTGGACTATCTGAAAGTCATGATTTAAAAATATAAGTATTCAGACATCATATTCCAAGAAATTATCAAGGAAAGCTTGCCTAAAATACTAACATTGGAGGGTAAAATGGAAAAGAAAATAATTCACCAATCACCTTATGAAAGAGATCTCAAATTGAAAACCCCCAATAATATTATAGAAAAATGCCAAAGATGCCAACCAAGGATGGGGAAATATTGATAGCTGCCAAAAAGAAATGATTCAAATATCATGGAACCACAGTCAGGGTAACAACAAAATAAATGCAAATAAATTTTGAAACCTCTACATCATAGAATCAGGGGACATAACATACGATATCTTATAGTGGAAAGGAGTTAGCATCATAAAGAAGAGTCATCTATCCAGCAAAACAAAGTATAATCTTTCAAGGGAAAAATGCATATTAAATGAAATAGAGGGTTTTCAAACAGAAGACTCAAAAAAACAACATACAAAGGTTTATTTGAAAGAGAAATAAGGAATTCAATAAGGTTCAAGTACTTAATTTCTTTTTTTAATATAATATAAATTTATTTGTTTAACTTTTTACATTCATTTTCACAAAATTTTGGGTTCCAAGTGCTTAATTTCTTACATAGGAAGACGATATATATTTTAAGAACTTCACAAATATAGGGCAGTTTAATTATATCTGTGAGTGGAAATGACATGAATTCAAACAATAAAAAGTATAGAAGAGTCAAGTAAAAAATAAAAACCGAATCCCACAATATGATGTTCACAATGTTCACAAGAGAAACATTTGAAGCAGAGAAACACAAATAGGGTAAAAATAAGAGCAAAGCAGAATCCATTATGCTATAGCTGAAGTAAAAAAAGGAAAAAAGCAGGGATAGAAATAATGATCTCAAAAAAAGGCAAAGGAAAAATATTTCTAATGAAGAGACATAATCAGGGTAACTATATTATTTTCAATGCATTTTAGACAATGGCATAATATCAATAATAAACGTATATGCACCAAATGGCAGAGCATACAAATTCTTTTTTTTTA
>JAQQSK010009396.1:0-13103 GCA_028658325.1 Potorous gilbertii | reverse complement strand
CCATACTCTTGGCATATGCACTGGACTCTCATTTCATTTATGTCTTCATGGGAATTTAGTTAAACTTAACACTTTACCCCTCTCTTTCTCAAAGAAATTTACATCTAAAGCCTTATCTCTTTTGGTGGAATGAAAGACTTTCTAGCTCTGGGAATGGGCAAGTCTCTGGATCAGCAAATTCTATGGATTTAAAAGGATCTGGTGGGCAGATTTGGACATTTTTCAAATGCCTTTATGAAAAAATTCACTCTGGCAAAAAAGAGAGGGAAAAGGAGTCTTTGGCCTCATTGAATCATCAGGAGAATTGGGAAAACAGAGTTGATCTGTGGCTGTCCCACCGAGTCAGCATTCAGCAGTAATCAAGCTGATTGCCCTATTTCAGACAAATCCACCAAAAAATGATTTTTTTGAGTCATCTGGTAAAGAAGGGATGTCTTTAGGCTTCAGTGAAGACTTAAAAAGGAACCTGCCATTTGCGAAACACTCAGAAGAAGTAATTTTAACAGCTGACATTTCTATAGAACTTTGAAATTTGCAAAGGGCTTCATTTTTCCTATCACATCTGAGCCTCAAAGCAACTCAGAGGAAGGTCTTCCAGGATGTTATCCTTAGTGTGTTACAATGAAAAGAGGACTGGCATCAGAAGAAATGAGTTCAAATTTTGTCTCTAAGATTTATTAACTACATGACCTTGGGCAAGTCACTGTACCTCCAAAGGCCTCAACTTCCCTATCTGCAAAATGAAAAGTTGAGGGTAGTTTAGATGACCTCTGAAGTGGTTTCTAGCTCCAAAACCTATGTTCCTATAATCTTACCAACTGGACCTCTGATGTTCACCTTACACTGCCCTCAATTGCCCCAAGACCTTAAATGAATGGTCGACTGGCTAATCCTTCTGCCTAACACCTGCCCTATTCTTGCTCTGGATGCAAAATGTCTTAGTTCAAATTCTTTCTCTGGGGTCCTTCCCCCTTTGTCCTATAAAACTGGAGCTGTGAGTGTATTGCAATGGGTATAGACTTCAAAACCCAAATTCAATGAGATGTGCTATTAGCCTTTTACATGACCATTTTTTGAAGGATTTCATAATTAAAAATCACACTCACACTTGTGCTTTTAAATTTACATTGCACTTTCCTTACAACAATCTTGAAATACAGATTATTTTATCTCATCTACATTAATGAGTTTCTTCCATGTTTTCAGAAACATTGATCAAAACAAGTAAAAGTATTTTTTCAACCAAGGCTAAATTAGAGCCCTTTTCCTCACTCAGTGGTCATTGTGGTCTGAGCTTTCTCCTGTATTCTATTTGACTTTGTGTAGAGGTTGTTTAAATGACTAAGGTGTCTTCTCTGTTGGTCTCAGTTGTTAGAGCTCTTACCCTTATGACTAATATGGAAATATGTTTTGCTTGAATTCTCACGTGTAATTGATAAGCTGCTTGTCTTCTTAGTGGATGTGATGAGAGGCAGTGAGAGAATTTGGAACTCAAAATTGAAAAAGAAGAAAATGTTCAAAATAAATAAATGGTGCAGTTAGGGCTCTTTGCCTTCTTAAATCACCTTGAATTTACTTACTAGTGTCTATGTTTTATCCTTTTCCAGGCCCTAGCAGATTATAAGCCTTTAGAGGGCAGGCACTGCTCTTTTCATTATATTCTTATAGCTGCAGTGCCTAGCACATGACTGGCAAGATGCAAGATATACCTAAGTAATGTTTGCTGATCTGGATCATGCCTATAAAGCATACTACCTTAGAGAGATCAGATGGAAACATTTCATCATTTCCTTTTATCTACGTTAAACCCTAATTTTTTTACAGGGTTACATTTCCCCATTAATGTTAAGAGAAAGCAATCAGTAATGGAAAGAGGATTGACCTTAGAGTCAGAAATGATAAAATATCTACTAAAGACTTAATATGTGATACAAAATACCAAGTACTGCTCAGTACTGCTGCCTGGCACATAGTGGGCACTTAAAATGCTTATTGAGTGATACTTATCAACATGCAGAGAGATTTTGTAATCCATTTAATATATGCTCAGAGCACAGTCCTATGGTACACATGAACTAATGGGCCATGAGTAGCATTTCCAAAAATCTTACATAAGACAAGCCAGAGTGAATACAATAGGAATTTATACAGAGGGCAAAGGCAGAAGGCAAAAATTTATACTCTGAATAATACATAGAAAATAATAAGGTCTAACATCAGGTAAAATAGTAAACTGATCAGTAAACACTAGGCAATTTATTCTGAAATTTGCAAACTAACCAGGAAAGGCACATCATAAGTGAATAAAATTAATAAGCTGATCCAGAAATTCCTTTATTGTTAATCAGGTAAGCACTTGAGTTAAACTTTTGAAAGTCTCAGCTAAATTCTAAAATGTTTCAACTCATTATGATGACTCACTTTAAAAATTAAATGGCTGTCCTGGAGCTAATACTGAAAAAATAGAAATTCTCTAATGACATGTGTTTCATGGACCATGGTAAGGATTGGTATATAAATACAAAGGTGAGTGAAGCCCTGGCCTCCAGGATCTCTCATCCTAATAAGAGAAGACAAGAAGGAAAATTTCCTGGTGGTCAGAGAACGATGTTGTGTTTGGGAAGCTATGCTGACAATGAGTGGAACAATTGGATAGGTGATTGACAGACCTTTTTTAGAAGTTAAAATCCTGTCTCTGGTAACATACTTTCTGTGTGACCTTGGACATTTAATTTAACCTTCCATTGCTCCAGACTGCTCTTTAAGATTATATTATAAATGATTTGTTGATCTTCACCCATGATGGAAATTTCCACAGTAAGAGTTCATGAAATTGAAAGTCCAAAGTAAAGAGCAGCAAACTAACTTTATATAAATTACATATATCTTTAAAATGCTTTATTGATGTTTTTATTTATGTTACTATCACTTTGTGATGCTCCTAGCCCTGTCCCACAAAACTCTTGTTTGTAATAAAAAAAAAACCAGCATAGCTAAGCAAAGCAAACACACCCGTTGGCCATGTCTGATAATGGCTGTAACGGGACATACATTCTGTTCTGTAATCGACTTGATCTCTGCCAAGATGGTAGTGGTATCCTTCACTTCAAGTTTACTAAAATTAAAATTGGCCTCTCATCAGAGCTATGATGTCTTTCAATGGCATCTTTGTTTATGTTATAGTAATATAGTAATCATTGTCCTTCTGGTTCTGCTTTTTTCCTTCTTTCCCCATCATCTCAGAAAAGTCTTCCCATGTTTCTCTAAATTCCCATCACTTGTGGTACAATGACATTTCATACATTCATACACCAAAATTTGTTCAGTCACTGGCTTTGCACTTTGTTTCCAGTTTTCTTTGCTATCGCAGAAAGAATCACATCAATAATTTGCCATATATTGAACGTTTGCCTCCATCTTTGACTTCTTTTCAGAATATCCTGAGAGCTAACGTTGCGGTTCAAAGTGCAGGCAGTGATGTTTCTTGGAAAAGGTTTTCAAAAGCACAAAATAGGATATTTCATACCTTCACTATGACCTGAAGAAAGATACAGACACAGGATAGCAGACCAAGAAGTCTAGAGCTCTGTGGAACCTTCTGGGTCACCTGTCCATCACTTTCCAGAGGAAGAATGAGAAAACCTGAGAGGGGGCAGTAACCTGCACAAGGTCGTACTGCTAATTATAGCCTTGGAGCTAGTCAGAGCTCTCAGATCCCAACTGCTGATTTCATGTTCTTTAAAATTAATAATACTTCCCAAATTGGCCTGGGAACCAGGTATTCTCCCAGACTTAATTATCACATTTGGAGTGCCAATAGGTCAGTTAATGTGGACAGACAGCCTAACAGCTGTGATTCCTAGCACCCTCTGCCCTCTTTTCCTCCACTCTACCACCAGAATGCCGGAACCAAGAAGGAAGATGGATATGACTGTGGGCTGGATTTTTAAATTATCATTTTGTGTGAGTGGGGAGGGAATGGGAAGGCAATGGTAGGGCTGGATAATTTGGCCCATATACTTTAAATAAATACAGGAAAGGTCACATACAAGGTAAAAAAATAAAAACAAAACTAATTCAAGTAGGTATCTATGCTATTCAAACTCTCTTATCACCAGATTTCCATTTTTAACCTGGGTCACAATTAGAAAGGAATACAAATTCTCCTCCTCCCCCTCTATGCTAACCTACCACTTTTGTCTTGTCATTTCTCCTGTTATATTTAGAGGGTGCCCCACTTAAATAGGAACCAAAAGATGGGCCACTCCAAATTCTTCCGTTCTTCTCCTCCCTTTGCCCCATCTCCCTTTAACTCTGTCCTGTTAAGGATTTCTCCGTCTTGCTTCATCCATTTCTATGCCATCTCTATCTTCTCTATCCCTTTCTCCATTTTTCTATAAAAGTCTTTCCCAAGGATGCTGGAATCATTCCTTTCAGGAGCACAAGCCATTTAAAAGCCATGCCTGAGCCTTAGCTGTTACAAGAAGCCAGTCGAGAAGTGGTAGACAACTACAGTAACTGCCACTTCAGGTCAATACCATCTCTTCCCGGATCAATTAAGACAAGCATTGATCACCCCAATCTACATTAAGGCACCTCTCTCTGACAATTTGTTTTATCCTCATTTTCCTTGCAATGCAAATCCTTGCCAGACTCTCCAGTTTGTTCCCCATTTTCCCAAGGCACTTCTATTGTGTGCTTTCTAAGTTGGAGAGACAGAAAACATGCAGCTTGTCACTTCATAGGGCATCTTGAACTCTGTTGATTGATTACTGACACATTTATGAGAAACTTGCAGAAAGATTTTCTGCCACACTGTGGGGAAGCATGGGGTGGAGAGAGGCTACACATGGCTACTCTTGGGACCGAAGAGTTTTATTATAGATGGCCTGATCTATAGACTAATGGGAGGCTATGCTTGTTTGCTGTCCCCTGTGGCATTGTCTTTGGAGAATGCTGTGTAAGCAGAAGATGTGAGAGTGAGACAAGCTGGGTTCAAATCCCCAATGCACACTTACCTTTTATATTCATTTTTCCTAATCTGGGGATGAATTAGATGACCTCAAGAGTCTCTGTCATATCTGAGTCTATGAGCCTGTGATTCTTTGAATTCAGTTCAATTTAACAGGCATTTATCAAGCACCTACTGACATCAGGAACTTGAGAAACAAAGACAAGCGTGAAAGAGTCCCTGACTTCAAGGACTTTATGTTCCACTGGAGAGACACAACATAATTGCTTGCTTGTGTCAGCCAAGTGTAGAGAGGCCCAGCAGTATTATTGACCATTGTTGGTCATTTGTTACAGCATGCTTCTACCTGCTGTACTTCTCTCCATGAGGTCATTTTGACTTAGTATTTTGATTCATCTAGAGTTGAAGAGGAGAGTCATTGAGTTTCAGTGGATAGGCCTTAGGGAGTCAGGAAAAGCTGGGATGAAACTCTTTGTTGGGAGCTTCCTACTCTGTGACTCAGTTTTTTTTCATCTTTAAAAAGAGGGGACTCTAAATGTCTGAATCTATGATTTTTCATCAAATCATGGCTCTCCAGCGTCACCAGGAATACAGGGCATCAAGGACCAGTGATTTCATCCAGGTGGATTCTCTCCACCAACACAGATAGCAACTTACCTCTAACTTGTAATCTAAGAGTTACCTTGGGCTCAGAGAGAGAAGGAAAAGGGACTAGTCCGTAGCTACCTGGCAAGAGAGTGTTGGAGATGGAACCTGAGGCAGGGGCTCCCTAATGCCAAGTCCAGAGCTCTGTGCACTTCACTGTGATGGCACATGGACACAGATCCACAGACCCCAAGCTGAGGATCCTGGGAGCCATCAAGTGATTCCTGCATTTTACAGGTGAGGAAACAATTTCACCACAGAGGTGAAAATACTAGCCCAAGGTCACATAGGTAGTGTTGGAAAAGAGATTTGAATCCAGTGCCTGTGCTTCTAGAGGCAAGATGCTTTCCCCTGTAATCCACTGCCTTCTTCCCATGGGGTGACATTGTGATGTTATTATACGTTAAACATGAACCTTTCTGACAAACAATACTTATGTAAGCAAAAGCAGTCCATGTATTTCAATCCAATCACATTTGATGTAAAGCACTTGGCATACACATAGAGTAATAGCCAGCATTTATGTAGAACTTCAAGATTTAAAAAGTGCTTTACAAATACAATCTCTTTTCGTCCTTACAATAACCAGAGAGGCAGGGGCTGTTTTTATCCCCATTTGACAGATGAGTAAGCTGAGGCAGGCAGAGGCTAAGTGATTTGCCTAAGGTTTTACGGTAGGTAATGATCTGAGGCAGGACTGGAACTCAAATAGTACCTACCCAGCTCCAGCACTTTAAACACTGCACCGCCTGGCTGCATGTATATATGTATTGCATGCATGTATGTGTACTTATAAACATGCATGTGTATACATGTGTGTTGTGTGTATATATGAATGAGCATATATCTTCATGCATATGTGTATGTATGTGTGTGTGTGTTCATCCTTCGTTGCCAAAGAAGATCATGCCATCAGAGAAATGATGACATGACTTGCACTTGACTTTGTTTTGAGTGAGGGAGTGAAAGTCATGTCATCATTTCTCTGATGGCGTGGTCTTCTTTGAAAATGAAAGACGAGGACAGACATATACTATATAAACAGGTGTGTCTATGTATATGTACACACGTATGTATTGTATAAATTGATGGTGTATTTAAAATTTCATATATTATGTATGTGCATATGTATCATATATGTGATCTGCACATATGTGTGCATTATCATGCATAAGTATGTACATGTATGTGTACAAGTATACATATATGTATATGCATGTATAGTTGTGTGAATGTGTATATATATGAACATACATATGTATTGCATACATCAATGGTATATTTAATATTTCACATATTAGCATATGCATGTAGAAAATATTTAATAAAAGGTCATCAATTGATTGGACAAAGTGTAAAACAGACATAATTGTGCAATATAAACATAATTAATATATAATACAGATTAAATCTATATGCTAGAATTGCCCTTCAATAATGGATGTTATCTGGCTGCCTAGGTAACTCTTTTTTCCATTTTCTTTGAAATAGATCTTTCACGCATAGCATGACCCCCTAAACTCCATCCATTCACACATCTGCATATAATCAAACAGAACGGATAACTCAAATGACCTTAAATTTAGCTGGCTCTGACAAATGAAGGTGATTCCCAGCCTCCTTGGAGTCCCAGTACTTAACACAATGCCTGTCCCATAGGACCTGCTTGTTGGATTGAAATGTAATGAACACAGCACATAGTGAAATCAACACAATGTCCTCAAGGGCAAAAAATTAAGGATGTTTGATGTAAAAGAAATTACAAAATCAAAAGTAGTCACCATTGGAGGGGGCCTCATTAGACATCAAGTCTAACCTATACCTGAGCAAGGATCTTCTCTACCAGATCCTTAACAGGTGCTCATCCTTAAGGGAAGAAATTCAGGAAGCAGAAACTCATTATGACCCTTTTGGTAGCTCTGATTCCTTGAGCCAAGTCAAAAATATCCATTTCTCCTGCATCTCTCCTCTGGGGGCCAAGAAGAACAAGGTAAGTCACTCATATGGAATAAACACAAAGTCTTCACCATGTTGGTTGACTTCTCTTGGACGCTCTCCATATGGTCAATGTCCCTCTTAATTTGTAGCAAGAAGAATCAAATATAAATGTCTAGCTATGACAAAGGCAAGGTCTATGGAGGCAATTACCTCCTTGATCTTGGACTCTCTGGGTCTCTTGATGAATTAATTCTAATATTGTGCTATTTTGGAGATTGCTCTGTAAGACTCTGAGTTTCAACACCTCTTCAGACACTTGACTAGTTGTATGACCTTGGGCAAGTCACTTAATTGCTGTCTGCCTCAGTTTCTTCAACTTTAAAATAGGTATAATAATAGCACCTACTCCCCAAGGTTATTGTGAAGTTCAAATGAAATAATACTTAAAGTGTTTAATATAGTACCTGATACATAGTAGGCAGTATATAAATACTTATTTTCTTCCTCCTCCATTCCCTCTATTTGAATTGTTGAACATGGAAGCCCTCCCTTCTAGCACATAATGCAAATTTGGAAAGCATGAATCTATGCTTTTATCAGAGTTAAAAAAAAAAACCTTATAGGCTAATCCAAACCCTTCATTTTACAGTTGAAGAAACTGAGGCACAGAGAAGTTAAGTATCTTGTCCAAGGTCACACAGCTAGTAAATTTCTGAGGCAGGATCTGAACTCAGGTCCTCTTGGCCAAATATATTAATCTATTCACTGCACTGTGTAGTATTCCCTCACTGAAATAACTTCATGCCAAAGCAAGGTAATTAAAACTGAAAATGGTTCACATTCTATAGGCTATGAAATCATAAAAGGAGAAATTTCCCAAATTTGTATTTGTAAGAAAGTTTCCCAGCTCTCTTATGTGATAATTAATCATCACCTGTCTCCAATGATCTATAATAACAGGGTGCCAAAGTCAAATTCCATGAAAATAAAATCAATCTAGCGATGCTATCGACCGCTCCTCCCCCTCTAAAAAGCATTTTAGTCTGGTAACAGAGAACTCCAAAAGCCTTCTCAGCACTGTTGGGTTATTGGATTTTGTTTTTGTTTTTTGTAATAGCATCACTGAAGCATTCTCAATTATGCACACACATACACACACACACACACACACACACACACACACACAGTCAAGATGCCAGTAATTGGGGTCAGTGTTCAGTCAGCCCCCAAGAAAAGGAATTTGTACCAGCTAGCAGTCAGCCTGGATTTTTGCAAGGACAAAATTGGTGCTTCCAAAGGGTCTATGAACACCTCTGCTCCTTCCATCAGGGAAAGCTAATTAGTTTCTTTTCACAAGAGAGTGTTACTAAGGTGAGATTCTTAGAAAGAAAACCAGCAGCGAGATCAGCTCTCACCTGTGAAAAGAGACACTTCCAAGGATGAGAATTTTTGTGTTTATGTTTGTAGAACGTTTGCAGGAGATTGAGGGCAGCCAGAGGTGAGGGAGAGCCTGGATCCTTATAAAACCTGAAGAGGACGTGTGGAGGACAAAGTAAAGCAGCTAGCTTTGACTCCCTATGGAAACCAAACGTCTACAGGTCACTGGATTGGGAATTGGGTCAAATGGTTTGTGAGTCAGGAGTAGATGAAATGACCTGAGAGGCCATGAGATATTTTCCCAGAAGTTATTGGGTTAAGGAGGAAAAATAAAGGGCAGAAGAACCAGAACTGCTCCCTCTGGGGGCCTGGCATTGGGGTCCTCTGCCAGACCTGCTCAGGGTGGGGGTCACCTGGTCTGGCTCTGTTCCCACTCTCCCCAACAAGACTGGTCATGTATTTCTGATGCATTTCCTTCCTTTCTTTGACCTACCCAACCCGAAATAATCCCTTCTATCTCTGACTTCCACCAGCAGTGACTGTCCACAGTCCTCAACTGGCATTTGCTGTTCACAGCTTTGTACTGATGGCTCCCTTCGCGGTAAGAGAAAGAATGCTGGATCTGGGCCCAGAGTGACTTGAGTTTTCGTACTTGATACCTATCAGCAAAATGATCTTGGGTAAATCACTACTTCCCTTCTCTGGTCTTCAGTTTTCCCATCTATGGGAAAAGAAGGGTTGGATTAGATCAGGGATTCTTAATGTGGGACCTGTGAACCTTTCATAAAAATATTTTGATAACTTTTTCAGTATAGTTTGTTTCCCAAGTATTTAATTTTATGCATTTAAAAACATCATCAGCTTCACCAGACTGCTGGAGGAGTCCACAACCCCAGAAAGGTGAAGAACATCTGAACTACCAGATTTCTAGGTCTCTTCCAGCCGTGTGTCCTGGCATCCTTGGCTCAGTTCCCCAAATAAATCAGCAGCAGCTGAATTCCTTATGTCAAACACCACACCTCATGTGGACAATTCAATTCAATTTCTCCAGTCCTTATTAAAGGCTTACTCTGTGCTAAGCACGAGGCTAGTGACTCAGGAGATGAATACAAATGAACTTGACCATACTCTAAAAGAGAATCTATAGGAATCTGTAGGAAAACATGTTGGACACAGATAAGAGAAATAAAACACATACTTGGCAAATTCAAAATACAAAGTAATGGGAGTTCCCTACCCCTACCCAAGACAACTGTGAACTCAAAAAAGACCACATGGAGAAGGAATTCTAATATGTCAATGTGTACTATGAGGATGGTTAATTTCCTTAAAGCAGATTTTAGACCATTCATCCATGATCTCTTAGAGCTGAATTTGTCTTCCTGACAACAAACAAGTCCCAGGACTCTACTCCGTTGTTTGGTCATTTTCATTTAAAGGAGCTTGTTTCTTCTTCCAACTTTGTTTTTAAATGCCTAAAATGAAATACTTGGGAAACCAACTATACTGAAATAGTTATCAAATATTTTTTTAAAAAGGCTCTGGCCTCTATCTGAACAAATCCCCCAAAGAGAGCTTGGAATCCAAAGCTTAAAGCACTCTGATGAGATAATAGGACTTCAGCCTTTGGTTTGGCTACATGGATCAGATATTAGTGGAGACCAGGCCTTTCTGCTATGTGAGCAGCTCAGTAATTATTTATAGCAATGAGTGAATAGTCACTCTCTGAAGGATCAGATTGGGAGCAAAAGCTTTTTTGAGTTTTCTTCAGTGGAAGGAATTTTACTCAGCCTTGGGCTAAAATATGAGACAGTTTGAAGAGGTGTAGAAGCCTCAGTTTTCCAAGAATGATCAAAACTAAGAGTTGGAAGGAACCTCAAATACCATCTCAGTTCCACCTGAACCTAGACAAAAACCCCTTATATGATACAGAGATGTAACAAACATAGGGGAGTGGGAGCTTTGTTCCCCACATGCTCACATGCATTGACATGGTGGTAGCATGCTTGCTTTCAACTGGAGGATCTTTAGCTGCTCCATCAGCTAAGCCCCTTTCCTCACACTTGGCCTAAGGCTCCCTCAGGACCCATATCCACCATGCCCCCTTCCATTGCCTCCCTTCCTGTTAAGGTAGAGCATGTCTCCTCACTTGACCTAGGTGTCTACATGATGCAGGATTAGTTCAGGATTGAGAAGGAGATTCCATAGTAAAGGCAGTCTGCTACCACCTTCATCCAGAGGAAACCCAGCCTTCCTCCTTCCCCTCTCCTCTTCTGCCCTCCCTTTCCACTGTGCCCTCTGGATCCCTCCTTTGTCTTTAGACATCTCTTCATCCTAAATCTCATCTTCTTACCTTCTATCTTCTGGTGCTCCTTGAAGGTGACTTTTCTCTGGTCCCCAGTAAAATATAAATGACTTAAGAGCAGGGACTGTTTGGTCTTTACCTTTGTATTTCCAATGCCCAGCCCAGTGTAGAACACATACTAGGCACTTCATAAATGCTTATTAAATTAGGTGGAATTGAATGCCAGGATACCTGGGAGTATCTTTAAACCAAAGTACATATTCAATGACCTCAAACCCTGGACTGGCTTGCATAACCAACCAAAGTATAAAAGCCATACTTGGGGGAATTACAGGGAACCCTTCTTCCTTATAGTTACCAAAGGCTGAAGGAACAAGAGGCAAGTTCTACCCTGAGCTTGGATCAGTCCAAAGGTCCAGGTCATGTGGACTTACATAAATCCATGGGGGTGGGGGTGAGGTTGTCCAAAAGAGAGATTCAAACCATTTTCTCTAACTTTAAATTTGACTTTTTTCTCATGAAGCTATATGGAGTTACAGACATAGAAAAAAGGTTCAAAATTTAAAGGTATCGATCATCATTGCCCTTTCTGAGCTACAAATAATGAAGAACGTCTCAATTTTAAGAAAAGGATGTTTTCTTTTAGAGACGCATTGCATAAACAACAGCTAGGCTTCAACCATTTGTCCCAATATTGGTTTCAGAAAATATTGCCACAATAAAAATCCCTTAGGATGCCAAGATCTGGAGTTCTGGTGAGAAGGTGAGATCACAATGAAAGATGAACAGAAGAGTAAATGGGGATGAGGAATAGGGAAAGGGAGGGGAGGATCCCAGTAGCTGCAGCTCACTCGGAGCATCCCTCCTTCCCTAGAAGACAGGACCACTTCTGAAGGTCCCTGGCCCCAGGGTCTGCTCCGATTGCCTCCCTCAGGGCCGCTGTTACCCAGGAGACTCCATGTGTACTGTTTTGCTATGTCTGAGGCCCAGGGGAAAGCCTGGAAAAGGGATGACTGCTCTCCACATAGCATACCAGAGTGTGAACTGATTGGTGAACAAGGTACCTTTGGAATCACTAGCTCTGTGAACTTGGGCAAATCACTTAATCTCCTCCAGAGCTCAGTTTCCCCATCTGAAATAGGTTGGATCACAGCCTCTGATAACCTTTCCAGATTTAAATCTATAATTCTAAGAGTGTCAGCAGAGTGGACCTTCGGGGGATGAGTCATCTTACCAAGAACGTATCTCTCCAGTTTCTGACGTGTTCCCCTCCACCTCTGAGAGATGGATCCTTTTATTTCTTCTGAAGTCCAAAATTGCAATTAATGGCTATTGATACAAAAAGTATTTAATACTCTATACTGCAGTGTTCAAATGGTTTGGCCAATTTACTCTCAGCATATTTTATGTAGATTTAATGACTAATTTTAGTTTCCATAGACAGGCTCTGGCTCCCTCCTGCTAAATTTCAAAGCATATAATTGCAAGAGGAATTTAATTGTCTTTATGATTTGATCCTGGATCAAAACTATATGGATTACTAATCTTCTGTGGGCAGCTGGTATTCTTAATCAGTTGGAAAAAAGAATTTAAATTCAGTTCTTTTGTCTCTAGAGGACAACACATTTAGGATACAAGGGCTTTGGGGAATATTCTTTTTTCCAGAAATCACAGGATATATAAGAGGTTTAGAGAGAGAGAAGGAAATTCAGAGACTGCCAAGTTCAAGCCTTTCATTTTACAGATGAAGAAACTGAGGCCTAGAGAGAATAAACAACTTGCCCAAGTCCATGCAGTTAGTGAATATCTGGGATGGGATTTGAACTCAGATCTTTCTAACTCCAAGTTCAAGGGAGGAGGGAAAGT
>JAQQSK010009395.1:0-13106 GCA_028658325.1 Potorous gilbertii | reverse complement strand
AGAATTGTTTTAAAATAAATTTCTTTATAATTTGCTATGAGTAAATGTTTGTTTTGCATATCTATTTTATATACTATATACCCAAGGTTGTGTAAAAATTTCTCAGGTGAAAAGGAGTTGTAAGTGGTAAAAGTTTAAGAAGCTTTGAAAGCTCTGAAAAATCTACTGAAAGATACAGGAGATTTGGGCAAGCTGAAGGTAGAGCTCAAATTTGAAACTTGGTCCTCTAATTCCCAATTCAGTATTCTTTCCACTAGAAATATGATGCATGCATCTTTCTCTCCCCTTTACCTTTATATTCCTAGTGCTAAACCCAGAATCCAGTACATAGTAGGTACTTAATACATATAATGCAGCCTGGATAGGACAAGGGACTTGGAGTCAGGAGGTTCTTACCTCAAATATTCACTAGCTATGTGACCCTAACAAGTCACATAATCTCTCTGAAGTTCAATTCTCTTATCCATAAAATAAAAATAAGCTTATCTAATAGTTATTATGAAGATCAAATGAGAGAATATATATATATGTATATGTGTGTGTGTGTGTGTGTGTGTGTGTGTGTGTGTGTAATGCTAAAGTGTTAAATTTTGGTGATGATGAGAGGTGATATCAAATAATGCATGAAGAGTTGTCTTCAGAGTCAGAAAATCATCGATTTAAGTTCTACCCTGAGATTTACTGACTGAGTGACCCTGAGAAAATTCGTTTGACTTCATTTACCCCAGGAACCTCTCTAAGATGCTAAGCAGCAGAGTAGGAGCCAAACTGCATTGATAGAGGGGATTCCTCACTGAGATGTCCCTACACCAAATGATCACAAGTCCAGACAAAAATTATTGTTATTAATACTTATGGAGCATTAAGGGCTTTAAAGATCTTTGATTTCATCTATGTAAAGAACAGCAAAGATCCCAAATGAATTGATGAAGTCATAAAATTAATCACCTAGCAACTGACCGGCAAGTCCCAAAGTCTCTCCACATTTACCTTAGGTCATGTCTCTGATGACAGATAGACAGTTTGTCATCCAGCCCATATACAAAGCCTTTTCATCTTGTCAGATATGCCCAGAGTTGTTGTTTCACTCACATATCTGTCAAGAACTCAAAGTCACCTCCTCAGCATGAGGAACAGGACTTGAATGGAGGCATGCTTTATATATAATCTCTTTGTTTAGGCATATATATGATGTCAACACTACTTATATATATGTATATGGATATAGCCTTTTGCAGTGTGATTTCAAGTGAGGTCTGTCTTAAATAGGCCACCCTGGATTTTCAGTTTTTCTGCCCCTTTTCTTCCAAGAAGGTGAGAAGAGATCGATGTCTATACACGCACATGTCCTGTCACATGAACACACATGCATGAATACATAACAGGTTCTCACCAAGTGGGAGGTACACACAATATAAATAGCACATTTGGAAATGATCTAATGGGTAATAAAATCCCCCTCACTCTCACTGGAGAAAAAGATGAGGAATTTGCCTTAAAGAAATAATTCTTTTTTTAAAAAAATCACAGGATCTGGGCAGAAAGCTAGAAATAATAAAGGTTATTTTAAGGGAGGAATTATTAAGTTATATTATGAGAGAAGTAAAAATATCCAACCTCCGAAGAAAACCATACTTTTTCCTTGTGTCTCCTACATCTAAATCTAATCTGAAGTTAAATTAAGTTAACAAGAATTTATTATTTATTAAGTGCCTACTACGCTTCAGGCTCTGCACTAGTCAATCAACTGGACCAACAAAAAAGAACTGGCGCCTCAGCCAAGCTGGACATGCAGTATTATCCCACACACTTCAACTAAATTGAAGGTTTTTATGGGACTTAAAACTGAAAGGACTTTAGATTTCATCTGATCCAATACCTTCACTGTATAAATGAGAATAATAAAGATAAAGAATAAAGTTCACCACTATGAACTAGACCAGTATGGAGGACACACACACAAGAAATGAAATAAACATATTATTTATTATATATCATATTATATTTTTATATTATATAATATATTATATTATATATCATATACCATAACATAAAAGTATACACACACATATACATGTTTGTATATGATATATAGGTTTAGGTGTAGGTGTAGATATAGACATAGGTGTGGATGTAGGTGTAGGTACAGACGTAGGTGTGGGTGTAGATGTACATGTAGATGTAGGTATAGGTGTAGGTGTAGATATAGGTTTGAGCATGTGTACAGGTATAGGTGTAGGTCTAGTTGTAAATGTAGATGAAGATTGAATATATATTCATAATAGAATATATTATAATAGAAATTGTATATATTATATGCATATTTAAAGGAATAACTAGCAGAAAGATAATCATTAAACCCATGACAGCTGATAAAGTCACCAAGAAAGTTAGGTAACAAATTGCCTACTATGTGCTAGGATCTCTACACCCTGTCTCATTTGATCTTCACAGCAATCCTCTGAGGCATGTGCTATTCTGATCACCATTTGACAGGTGAGGAAACTGAGGAAAACAGAGAGCGATTTGCCCAGGATCACATAGTGACTAATTCTGGATTTGAACTCAGTTCTTTCTGAGTTCAGGTCCAGTGCTTTATAGGCTGAAGTGCCTAGCTAGCAAGAGAGAAACTGTGGAGAGAAAAGAATAATGGATCTAAGAACTTTGTAGAATATCAACAGTTAGAGGGAGTACTATGAAGGATGACCTACTAATGGAGTCTGAGAATGAGTGATTAGATAGAAAAGAGGAAAGATAGGGGAGAAAAGGGTCATGAAAACAGAGGAGAGACTATTCAGGAGGAGAGGGTGGTCAGCACTGTCAAATGGAGCAGGTTGAGAAAGATTAAAAATTGAGAAAAAAATTTCATATAAAAAAATATATGGCAATTTATAAATCAATGGTAACTTTGGAGAGAGTAGTTTCAGTTGACCTATAACATCAAAAAATAAATTACCAAAGTCTGAGGAGTGAATCAAAGAAAAGTGGAGGTACTGATTATAAACAGCTTTTTTGTAGGCATTAATCTAAAATAGGGAGGAGAGATGTCATATGAAGGGTCTAGTGATAATAGAACCAGTGACATTTTTTGTTTGTTTTTGTTTTCTTAAGGGTGAAGGACTTTGGGCATGTTTGAATGCAGTAGGAAAGGAACCCACTAGATGGGAAGACTAAAAATTAAATGCTTTTGGGGGATGGGATGGGATGGAGATGGCTGAGGTTTCATCTGGAGTAGATGGCATCAAATTCACATGGAGAGGGGTCCAACTTCCTTTCCAAGGAAGGAACCTTGGAGGGATGGATCACCCTGTTTTCAAAGATAAAGGAAATGAAGAGAGAGTAGATGCCAAAGAATTTTTAGATTAAGAAAAGGGAAGAAGAAGGGGCTTATGTCAAATAGCCTCAGCTTTCTCAGTAAAGTGGAAGCTAAGCGCTCAGTTGAGAGAGGGTGTTGGAAACAGTGGGGAGGAAGTTAGAAGGGGAGCTTAAGGAGAAAAGAGAGTATCAGAGGTGAGATCCAAACCTAGATTCCAGAATACAATGCTTTATCTACTATGGCATTATAAGGGTGAGATATTGATGGAATTGATCTATTCTCACTTGATCCCAATTAAAATAAGTAATAAGATGTCCTGGCAATTTAATAAGGTAGAATTTGGGATAAGAACCCTCAGATCATGTGCCAAACCAAAACAGATATTCCTGCACCTTGTGGTCACTTATTTATTTACAATTTAGTTATTTATACTGTAAATAACTACTTTGGAGTCAAAAACACTTGAGTTAGAAATTCACTCTCTCTTTTCCTACCTATATAATCTTAGACAAGTACTCAGTTTCCTTATCTGTAACTTAAGGGGGTTAGAGCAGATGATCTCTGAGACTCCTTCAAGCTCTAGATTTATGAACCCATGCGCCATTCATGAAGGGGTTGCTAAGCAAAATAAATGATTGTGCGTTCTGAATCAGTGTGGTGATCATTAATGACTTTTTAAAAATAGCTGCCAGTGTCCTGAGTAATAAGTATTCACAAGCTTGTCAGAGGGAAAAGAAAAGCTTTTCATCTAAGCACCAAGAAACACTCTCTATGCTGTTGTTGCAGTTTGGTCTGAGACAAATGTAATGGTTTTAACCTCTTCAAAACTACTTTTTTTTTAATTCCAAATCACAGTGTCGTGAATGTTCTCTGGATGGTACTGTCCATTGCCTGATGATGTTCCAAGACTGTCCATGTCGGTTATAAAAAGACCATGATACACTGAGCTAACTTTTTACTTTTGTCATGAATGATTAAAAATGACCAGGATCTCTTCTGGTCGTGATGGAGGAATGTGGGACTCACAAGTAGCTGTTATTCAGCTGCTATAGGACGTTGGAATAGGGACTTAAATGCTGATAGAGTCAGAGTGTAATCAGATCCCAATTTAGAGGACAACATTGTTCAACTTTAAAATGTCCATTTCTGTGCTTCAATACACACTAAACACCTGTTTCCTGACTGACTCACCATCTTATTTTCCCAGTACTGACCCTCCTTCTTCAAAGTTGTTCTAGAAAAGATTGGTACTTTTTCAAAGCTGTGATATTTTGGGTAAAAGCTAAAGAAAGCCATAGGGTCAGTCCTAGGGCTGGGTGACTGGAAATTTGTCTGAGGGCATCAAAATGTAATGTGAGTACACACAGAGTTAATACAAGCTACTTAAGTAACCAGTACCCCTCTATCAGGCAACTAAGTAATTACTCATTGTAATTTTTAACATCATGAATTTCAACGTTGATTTGAAAACCTATTTTAAGATATTTGCCCCCAGGCACAGTTTATGCTATTTGAGCCTTACTACCAAGATTGCTTGGCAAGATTCTGCAAAATTCCAAACCAAAACTTTCTTGGATGTTTCTGGATATACAGGAAGTAAAGGAAAAAAAGGTCTGTTCCAGTTGGTTTGTTTTTTAAACCTCCCATTTTTACTTGTAAAGATGAAACTCTTCAATTAAACAATGTTGGATTCTACTGCAGCAAGCCATCTATCTCATGAACTAAGCTGGGTAAGTCTTCCCACGCTACCTTGGACTTCTATAAGTGGAATATTAAATGGTATTTATGTGAACGTTTGGTTCCTATTATTTCAATCCATCACCATGTATAACTAAACAAGTTTTTCAGGGTATTAGCCCATATTTACTCATTAGTGGAATGCCTCTTTTTTCCCAGGGAAGTGGTGGTAGGAAACACATCTTTCACATTTAACAGAAAAAAGTATGGTCTATATCAATAAGGCCTATTATTAGCTTGCACCCAAAATAGTGTTGAAGGATGCTAAATTGCCCTCTCTCTAACTCCTACATAATTCCTCTCAGTCATCCTGCACTCTTACTTTCCACCCTTTTAACCATTTTAGGGAGGCATCAATTTCCAAACCAATTGCAGGCTATCCTTCCTGAGTCTCTGCAGATTGATTACATAATCAGTGAGGGTGGTTTCCCTTAGAAAGCATTTCTTCAGCATCAATTCCTTCCCTGTTCGGTGGAGCTGTGAATTGACCCAACGATTCTGGAAAATATTTTTGAATTATGTGATGAAATGCATTAAGCTGTCTATAACCTTTAACCCAGAAATGTCATTGTTGGGTCTATGTCTCAGGGACAGAAAGAAAGGTGTGACATATACTAAAATAATCATAGCAGCACTTTTTCTGATAATAAAAACTAGAAATAAGGACAACATCCATCAATTTATCAATGATTGAAAAAATTGTGGTAAGTAAATGTTATAGAATATTGAGGTTATTTAGAAAAATAATGAATATAAGATTAAGGAAAATATGGAAAGATTTATATGAACTAATGCAGAAAGTAGGGTGGTTCAGTGGAAAGAGGACAAACTGCATCACAAGACCTTTATTGGAATTCCAGCTCTATTACTTACTATGGATGTGTCCTTGGACAAGTCTCTCTCTGTGCCTCCATTTCCTTATTTGTCAAATGAGGTATTTGTACTAGATGGCCTCTAAGATCCATGATAATTATGAAGTAATTAAACAAAGGAATAAGTACAATTATAATAATGTAGATAAAAAGAACACCAAAATAAAACCAAATAATGACCAATCATTGACCAAAGTAAAAGAAAAGAGGAAATGCATCTTCTTCCATTCCAGGAAGCCAAGGAGGACCATGGGCACAAAACATTGTACATGTATGTAGCCAAAGACAGTCACTGTGGAATTGGTTTGCTCTATTGTTTCCTTTTGTTACACAATAATAGTTCTCACTGGGAAGCAGGAGGGGAAAGATATATTCAAAATGTTCTACAAAAATAAAAAGGAAAAATCAATGTTAAAAAAACTAAACTAATATTTTGACAGCAAGATTCTACCATTCTCTCAATCTATCATCCTGATTTCTCTTCCAAGTGAAAAACCAAACTCCAAGAAAAAACTTTCTACATTTGTAGATTTCTACATTTCCTTTCAATCACTTCTCAACCTTTACAGTCTGACTGCTTGACTGAAACTGCTCTCTCCAAGGTTCCTAGTGATTTCTCAATTGACAAATCAAATGCATTCTTCTGAGTTTCCATCCTATTTAATATCTGAGCAGAAATTGACCATTCTCTCTTCCTGGATACTCTTTCTTCTCTGGAGATGAATGGCATTGCTTTCTCTTTGTTCCGTGTATCTGCAGATTCCTTCTTAATCTTCTCTGCTGGAGAATCATCCATGTACCATCCTTAATGATGGGTATTCCCCAAAACTGTCTTGATTCTTTTTCTTTCCCTATAATCTCTCAGTGACCTCATCAATTCCCATCAATTCAATTATCATATCAATGCAACTGACCCTAAGAACTATTTATCCAGACTTAATCTCTCTCCTGTGATCCAGTCCCACATTACCAACTGCCTGTCGGATATTTCTAACTAGATAGAATGTCTCATAGGTATCTCAAATTCAGCAGATACAAAGGAGAATTCCATTTTTCTCTAGATTTATCCTACTTCTTAACCTCACTATTTCTATCAAGAGCTTCATTGTCTTTCCATCCACTCAGGTTTGCAACCTGACAGTCACTTTCATATCCTTCACCCATAACCAATCAGTTACCAAGACTGGTTAATTCCTTCTCAACAACATCTCTTATATATCCCCTTCTGTTTACTCACACTGCCACCATCTTATGTGGCTCCCATCATCTCTCACCTGGATTGTGGCAATAGCCACCTATCTTATCTCCTTCCCTGCCTTAAATGTCTCTCCTCTCCAATTGAAGTGTTTTCATCCTTATCCTTTCTTTTTGTGCTAATTTTGACCTTTTCTCTGGTTCTACTGCATGCAGACAGTTGAAATGGCTCCATATCAGGAATCAGTCACGTTTTGTCCTAATATAGTTGCAATGCTTCTGATAGCCTACAACAATTATTATAAAGTACTTATTTTATTCACTGCTCTAAGTGCTGGGCATACAAAGAAAAGCAAAAATAGTTCCTTCCTCAGGAACTTACATTCTAATGGGGGAGACAACATGCATATACATATATATGATACATGTGTATATGAACACAACAGAGCAGACTGAAGGAAACCTTGAATGGCGCTAGCAGCATGAGGGTACCAGGAAAGGTCTCCTGGAAGAAATAGTGTTTGAGCTGTGTGCTAGGATGCAGTGAGGGAAAAAAATGGCCTGGGAATCTGGAGGTCGGGCTTCAGTTCTGAATCTGTCATTATCTCATTGTGCAGCCTTGGCCATATCATTTCATCAGATTGAGCCTCAGTTCCATCATTTATAAAATGAGGATACTAGGATGGATGTTCTCTGCAGTCCCTTTTAGCTCTATAGTCTACAGTCTAGTGCCCTTTTACATCAGTAATTCCTTCTGGTTTTAGGTTCTGTGTTCTTGTTTGATATGCCACTCTAGCTCCCTGTCCTCACAGACCAGGATCAAGATTCAGTCTCCCTTTCTCTTACTCTAAAGGTCCAAAGGAGAAAAATAAGAAAACTAAAGGGAAGAAGAAGAGAGGGCAAAAAGAGAGAGAGAGAAATAGAGAAGGGAGAAATGGAAGAAAAGATATGAGAGAAAGGAGAGATGAAGGGAAAGGGGAGAAGAGTAAAAGAGGTAAGATAAAGGGGAAAGAATGAAAAGAAAGGAGAGAAACAGGTGAACAAAATGGGAAAGAGAGAAGGGAGAGGAGGAAAAGGATGGGAGAAAAGAGGGGAGAGGGGTTAGAGAAATAGGAGAGAGAAGAGAGAGGAGGGAAGAAGAAAAGAGAGAGGGAAGAGAGAAGAAAGAGGAGAGAGAAAGAGAAGGAAGAAGAAACTAGGAGAAAGGAGAGATGACGGAATAAGAGAGGAAAGAGGTAGAAAAGGGAGGGGAAAGAGTAGAGAGAGAAAGGAGAGGAGGATAGAGAAAGGGGAAGAAGAGAAAGGGATGGGAATAAATAAAAGAAGGGATAAAAAGGGAGGGGCTTTTTGCCTTGTTTTGTTTTTATTATGTTTGGGAGTTTTGGTTTTTTTAGAATTATTAATAAAATGTTTAAGATAAAATACTCATGTATTTTATTGCTACTCGGTCTTTCCACCCACCAAATAATTTCCAAATACTGCAATTGGAAGAGATTGCTTAAAACTAGAGCAATCATTGTATCTCAATCAGACAATGCAATTTTGTCAGAAGTTCTTTACCAAATAGCCTAGATAAAGTCAACTAGGAAAATGTAGGTGCATTCCTATATACTAGGGGGGAGGGGAGGAGGAAATACTGTGAAGGATTTTATTAAGAAGCCAGAAAAATTTTGCTGTCAAATATTTCATGCTGTTTCCTTCAAAGACAGAAAATGTAAGGTGTCTTGGCCCCATTACAGTATTGGATCAGATTTGAATCCAGGAACTCTACTCAGGAAGATAAGGTTTAAAAGCTACCTCCAAATGTCATAAGCACAAAACCCCTGTAGGTGCTTTGGCTGGGACTTTGATAACCACATCCTTCTGTCATGGTGGTGAGACCTTTTCCAGCACACTCTCTGATGCCTCTGATTTCTCCCTTGCTTCACTTTATGCCTTCGATCTGCTGTAAAACAGGAAGAAAATGGATCCCATGCTGCAAGATTGCTAATATAAAGGGGACTTGTTTCAAACCAGGCAAAACAAAAGTTCATGAAAATTATTCAGAGAGAAGGCAGCATCAAACAGGATAGGTCTTCCCCACTGCTGGACACAGACCTCAAGGAAGTGAAGGACAAAAACATCTAGAGTTACCCAGAATATAACAAAGTTCTACATGGCAGAGATGATATTCAGTGGCTTAGGAAAAGGGGATTGGTCTCTGTTAAGACAAACACTAACACACAGGGGGCCTGTTAGCACAGGTTCTTTCTTGATCAAGTCAGACAGGAAGGACAAGAAGACAGCTTCAGAGGGGTTAATAAATTTATTTTATTCCAGTCTAGTCTCCTCAAAAGGAATTTGCTGATAATGGGAACACCACTTCCCTAATCATCCTTCTCCCAGGGGCTAGCATGAGGGGGGGCAATTACTGATATGATTGAGATAGGTACAGCTTGTGTGCTCCCCTAATCTCCTTAAGTCTCAGGGGGTCCAGTTAAGGCAAACACAGATTCCCTCCAAGCCTTGATGGGAACCAATCAAGGCAACACACAACATTCTAGCTTGTGCATTCAACCCTAAGGGTTCTCCCTTCACTGATTCGTGCCCACCTGCTTTATAGGGCAGCAGACAGAGAAGGTATCTTGCCATCAATAGCCTCCAATTTTATATTACCTTATCCCTGCATCTCACTGAGCAGTCAGAGTGAATAGTTACAATGTAAGCAAAAATGTTTATATTTTTTATTATTATATCATGCTGTACAAGTATAATAGAGATGTTTATGTCATGAGTCTGGGTGATAGAGATTGCTATGACCACAGATCCTGGAAAACCACACTCTAAGAAAGAGTAGCTAAAATCCACGTTATTTATAGTCTCCCTTTTTACTATCTCTGTTCCATTAATGAAAATGAAGGTTGTTTGTGTTTATTTAACACAGTGGAAGATACACAAATGTCCAGAAAAGATAATGGCTTTGTTCTGCATTATATAATGCTGATTTCACAAGTTTTTACCCTTTTCTATCATTTTGATAGATCTATGCATTCATTAGTAGGAGTATGTGGCCTCTCAATCACCTTCTAATCTCATGGAATAGCAAGCAAAATAGGATCTTTTGCTGTTATTTTTTAGTATAATCAAGAAGTATAATGCCACTATTTGAATGTGACTAAGGAGGATCTTCCCCGCTACCCACACTGTAGGACCTGAGAAGATTTGTAAGAAGGTTCACACCTTTTATTAATGAGGCACTTGTTCTCAAGGGATGTCATGTCCTCTGACTCTAGAAAGTTTATGAAGACACTGAGGGGTGGGTTTTATTTTGGGGCTTACTGACTGGGAGTGTTTGTTTGGCCAAATGAGGACTCTGGGAAGCTGTTAAGGAGCCCCCTGGGCTTTGAAAACTCCAATGTCATGCTTCCCTCTCTGGTAACTATGGTCAGAGAGTTGGTGTACTAGCATTTGTTGAATTCATGCAGAGGAAGCCATATCTGTTAACTTAATTTCTCTATTTTCTTTGAAGTTCAAGGTGCTGACTCTCCTGAACTAGGTGAATAATATATGTGCTTGGTTAAAGGAATGATAAATGTGCTTGATTAAAGTGATTGTTAACCACTCAAAAGTTGCCTTTCCTTTTATGAATGCAGATCTTGGAACCTGTGATAGCAGGTCCCCCTGTGTATGTTGGGGTGCTTACTGATACATCTCTTTCAATTCTTGCTCTTGTCTCTCTTTATCCCCCACAGAAAATACATCCAATGTGTTAGAGGCCTTCCTCTGGATCAGGTTACAGTGAAAATATTAAGAATAAAGTGGTTCAATTTATCCAATACTAAGTGAACTTGGTCCTCATTGGGCAAAGATTTTCTGTTCTGATTACCCTCTAATAACATTCAACATGACACAGAAAACCTAATTCTTGGCATTCTTTACCTTTTCCAGACCTCCATCCCACACCTCATAGCCTTTACCGCCAAAACTGGAAGGGGCTACATGGGACTGAAGGCCATATTGTAATTTACTTCATTTCATTGGTTGGTGCAATCAAAAAACAAGACATCTGCAGGCAGATCTTTAATCTACAACCATTCAATAGGCACAAACTATGTGTCACACCAACTTTCTGGTGATATACCTCACAAAAGATCTCATGCAATAATACCATATTTCCAGACTGGTAGTAGGACCTTTGGCATTATGATAAGATCTACTGGAATTTGAGAAGTTTGGAGGATACGAAACTGGAACTATCTTTTATTCTTCTGGCATGGTCTTCAAAAATCCAACCTTATTTTCATGCCACAAACACTAGAATGAAATGTGTGGTTTGTACAATGGATAAATTACTAATTCTAGAAACAGAGAATCTAAGTTCACATTTCACCTCTGCCACTTACTATGTGTATGACCTTGGTCAAATTGTTAGACTTTACTTTCCTCCTCCACACTGGCCTAAATCTGATTTTCTTAATCTGGGTCAATAAATGTTTTAAAAACGTTTTGATAACTGTATTTCAACACATTTGGTTTCTTTGTAGTCTTGTTTATTTTATGCATTTAAAAATATTATTCTGAGGGGAAGTGGAGCCAAAATGGAGGAGTAGAAAGACACACATATGCTAACTTTCCCCCCACAGCCCATAAAATACCTATAAAGAAAGATTTTCAACAAATTTCAGAGAAGCAGAAGCCACAGAACAACAAAGTGGAGGAGATTTCCAGCCCAGGGAGACCGGAAAGGCCCATGGGAAACGTCTGTTGCACCAGACATGGATTACAGCCCAGCCCAGCCTTGGCCACGAAGTGGCTTGACTTTGGGAGGAGGATGCAAGCGAGGAACCTCCAGTCACAGTAGCAGCGCTTTGCAGACCCCTCAATCCACAGGCACCAAATGTCAGTGACAGGGTTTTTTCAACTGGTCAAGAAGGGAGAAGAGCCTCCCCAAAGCTCCTGCCTCAGGCAGTGGCCACAGAAGCCACATCTGGCAGGTGGCAGCAGTTTCCATAGCAGTCCACATCCATTGTTGGATCATAAAACCCCTGGGGACATTGAAGAGCTGAGTCTTACCTCAGCCCTGTATAGAAGCCCTGTAGCAGCCGATTTTTATCTCACACTGAATGGTGGCCCTGTCCCTGTACTTTATCTGAATGTTAGCCCCCAGTGCTGGCTTGGCAGAACTGAAGGCGAAGTGGTTGTGAAGAGGAAACTCTGCTAAGATTCTGGGCACAAAAATCTCTTCCTGCTCCCAAACCAGTGTACACACTTGATTGTGCCACGTTGGAGGAACTGAGACCTTACAGATCCCCAGAGTATACCCTACTTTTGACAAAGGGCCCAAAAGTCAAGAAAGTGGTTGGGAAAATGCCCAAAAAAGGGAAAAAATAAAACTATTGAAGTTTACTTTCTTGGTGAACAGATATCTTCTCCCATCCTTCCTGATGAGGAAGAATGATGCTTACTATCGGGGAAAGACATAAAAGTCAAGACTTCTGTATCCCAAACATCCAAAATAAATATTCAATGGTCTCAGGCCATGGAAGAGCTCAAAAAGGATTTTGAAAACCAAGTGAGAGAGGTGGAGGAAAAATTGGGAAGAGAAATGAGAGAGATGCAAGAAAAGCATGAAAAGCAGGTCAACAACTTGCTAAAGGAAAGCCCAAAAAATGCGGAGGACACAGTTTTTTAAAATTTGAATGGAACAGATGGAGACTAATGACTTTATGAGAAACCAAGAAATCACAAAACAAAACCAAAAGAATGAAAAAAATAGAAGAGAATGTGAAATACCTCATTGGAAAAACAACTGACCTGGAAAATAGATCCAGGAGAGACAGTTTAAAAATTATGAGACTACCTGAAAGCCATGATCAAAAAAAGAGCCTAGACATCATCTTTCATGGAATTATCAAGGAAAATTGCTCTGATATTCTACAACCAAGGGGCAAAATAAATATTGAAAGGATCTACCGATCACCTCCTGAAAGAGAGCCAAAAAAAAAAAA
>JAQQSK010009394.1:0-13106 GCA_028658325.1 Potorous gilbertii | reverse complement strand
ACACAGGGGGATGACATGATGAAATTGGTGTTTCAGGAAGAGTCACCTGGCAACAACAGAGAAGTGAAATCAGACAGGGAGAAGGGACTGGGATGAGGGAATGGTTTGTGGAGAAAAGTCAGGAGCTATTCAGAGCAACACTTTGGGTGGTCAGAAAAACTAGAAATCAGGGATGTGTTTGGTGATGAGTTGGGGAATGACTGAACAAGTTGTGGTATTTGAATGTCAGGTATATGAATGTATGATGAAACCATACTCACATGGTCAGTGAGCAGCTAGGTGACACAGCAGATAGCGTGCTGGGCCTGGAATCAGGAAGACCTGAGTTCAAATCGACCTCAGACACTTATTTAACTGTGTGACCCTGGGCAAATCACTTAACCTATGTTTGCCTCAGTTTCCTCATCTGTAAAAGGAACTGGAGAATAAAATGGCAAGTTACTCCAGTATTTTAGCCAAGAAAACCCCAAATGGGGTCACAAAGAGTTGGACATGACTGAGAAACAACAACAGATCCTCAGATGAATGCATGATCTCCTCAATTCAGGAGTTCCTTCCAGTGACAAAGATCTGAGTTCATCCCTACGTGCCTATCCTATACACTTCTCATCCACATTCTCCCAAAGGTTTACATCAAGGAGGCCTTCCTCACTTTTCCTAGACATTGGGAGGGCGCCAATGGAGCATTCTAGCTATCTATCTCTCATTCCTTGCTCCCTCAACATAACCAGCCCATCTCTTTCTGTTATATAATTTCTGGATGATGTCTTTAACTCTCCTTTTTCAGGATTACTCTTCCCTGGTTATAGGTTGCACTCTGCTCACCTCCACCACAAGCCTCTCCATTACCCTCTGTATGATGTCCATCTTTGACGCTTTAGGGAAAGGGGTATTCTGGGTCTCATGGCTATCCTACAACATTGGTCAAATGTTTATATTGTGAAGTTGGGCCTTTGCTCTTGTGGAAACTTTGGATCAGTAAAAGGGCTTTGCAATTTTCTGAAAGCAACAGAGCCCACTCTCCTCCTCTTCAACTCCAGGCCCAACTCTTTGTCTGTCTGTATTGCCTATCCCAGACAGACATACTGTTGGTATAGGTACAATTGCTGACCGCATAGGTTGCTGTGACGATCAAATGTACAAGAAAGAAAACAGTAATAGACTGAAAGAGTAAAAACAAAAGACACCAACCTGGATGTAGACAGTTATTTACATGTTGTATTATCCAATAGACCATGAGCTCCTTGAGAGCAGGGACTGTCTTTTGCCTCTTTTTGTATCCCTAGAGCTTTGCACAGTGCCTGGCATATAGTAGGCACTTAATAAATGCTAGTTGACTGTTGGACAAGCTGGTGTTGAGTTTGGCAATTCAGTCAAATATTTGCCAATGAAAACACTTTCCAAGCTCTTCTGGTCTCCTTATTGCAGCAATGAATTTCAATTGTTTAACTTCTGGATGAAATTATTAGAAGCGATATTGATGTGATTTCTCTTGCTTATTTTCTTTCTTTCTAAATTTTCAACAGCTTGTTTAAATAATTCAAGGCTGAATCTTCTAATTATGCATCATATCGTTTTGTCTTATTACTGTTCTTTCTCCTTGTTTATTGTAAATTCTTATCTTAACCCTAATGAGTTAGTGGCCTGACTTTGCACAGATAGCTATCTCAGGGATGATTCCCACATCTTGTCCATTAAAATTAGTCAGTTTCATTCTTTATGATAGTTTGGTTCCTGCCTTGTCTGACACCTCGCAATTCTTTTGTTTTTAAGAAAATATCCATGATATAGAGGCATAAGACTTTTGTATAATCTTCAAATCTGGAGCCTCTCTTATTTCTTTTCTTTTTTTAAGTTCATTATTATTAAGAAAATAGAATTGTTTGCCCAGGTAAGCCTAGGCTTACTAAAGTTTACCCCATTAGGTAATAATTGTTTGCACCTGCCATATTGTTCTGATTACCTGCTGATGGAGGTTAGTCTTTGCTAGGAGCTCACTGCTTTGGGAGTGATTGATTTAGCCTTTCCCTCCAAAGCTGCAGAATAATGTTGGGTTATATTACTAGAACAAGCTGTTGGCAACCAGAGTTGCCAGAAGTCCTGGGGGAGTCTCTCCAGGGGTCTCTGTCCAAAGGAAGTGTTTGATCAGGAAGGTCATGATTGAGCACAAAAAGCATCATGAGATATCCTTCATGTGGCATAGCCCCAAATGGGTGATTTGATGAACTTTGCTGGAGAGTTAAAGATCACAACTACTACTTTATTCTCTAAACAGGATGGACAATGAGTGTGGGCTGCTTGGGGCAGAGATAATCAGGCATGCTCTCCTCCTCTCTGGAGACATGGGATATTTTGGATGATATCAGATATCGCCAGTGCACAAGGTAAGTTTGCTGAACTATTTTTCTTGGTTATTGTGGGGACAGAGGTTATCCTGGGAAATGACTATGGTTTAAAAAGACTGAGGCATCAATAAAACTTTTTTTTTCCAATAAAGATGAGAAGTTCGATTTGGGGCATGTTGAGTATGAGAAACTGGAATGGAAGGAGCAGAAAGCAAATGAGAAGCACATTCTAGAATCCTAAAAACATCATCTTTTAGTTGAAAGGGATCTCAGAGATCAGCTCATTTTCAATCATCTGAGAGATGGTGGAATATGCCGATGGTCACATGCGAAGTTAGCAGCAGAGCTGGCACTGGAATCCAGGGCTCTGGACTTCCAAGTTCAATTTTCTCCCCACTGCTCTAGGAGGCCTCACTTACAGAAAGGGAAGGGTTAAAATGTGGAGAAGGTGAGCAAAGGAGTGACTCCTGCTTCTTTGTAGAATCTTGGATGAAGCGCTGACTTCTACAGGAAGCCTTTCCTACTTCGTCTGCCTGCTGCTGCCTTCCTCTATGCCCCAACTTGGCTCCCGGCTCCCCACCACACAACTACCTTGGATCTGACTTCCCTTGGACAGATTCCTATTTGTTCTTTTGATACTGATGCTAAACATACTTATATATGACCTTGTTGCCTCCCCCATTAGAATGGAGACTCCTTGTGAATAGGGGTCATTTCATTCTTTGCACTTGTATCCCCAGTGCCTAGGATAGTGCCTGGCATACAGTAGGTGTGCATTTTTGACTGATTATGTATAGAGAAAAGCAGAGGATCAAGGACAGTGCCCTGGGCACACTCACACATTATAGGTGGGAAGAGGAAGAGGAGGTGGAGATGAGAAGTTAGAAGAGAAGCAGGCCTATAGAGCACCACCAAAACCAAAGGAGGTGAGAAAGATCAGAAGGGAGAGATGGCAGCAGCTGGGAGGTCATGAGCCAACCAACAGAGCTGTCCCCCATCATGCTGAAGTTACATCTGGGACAGTGGCCATTTCCCAGGGGCTTTCCAGGCTTGAGTAGAATCGATGTCATTTAAAAACCGACAGTTCAGAGAAACTTCCTTTGGCAAAGAGGGAAAGAGGAAGCATCACCTTGCTTCCCCTGGTTCCCCCCATCACTCAAATTCCCAGAAGTCATCAAGAAGGAGGACAGCCTTGGGGAGTTAGTTTCTAGAGCCACAGTACCTGCAGCAGCTCTCTGCAGGCTGGACTGTCTGGAGAAGCAGGCCACAAATAAGGCAAGGCAAGGGTATGGAGGAGAAGAGGGGAGTCCTATTTTGTGGTGTACCAAGTAGGATGTGGTGCTTTCCCAGTGAAAAACTAAGCGGAAGAGAGGGTGCCAAACACTTGCTGGAGCAGAAAAGGAGGTGGGCAGCCACCCAAGGCAAGGGGCCTCTAGGGAAGACCCCTAGCATGCTGCTACCATGAGACACAAAGAAACTCCAGTCTGTGCTATTCAGGGCATGGAGACCAGAGACCACTCCCCCATCCAGGTCCCCAGCTCTAGTATCTCTGATATCTCCCCTGACCTTTTAGTCCCACATCACCAATTGTTTATTGAACATCTCAAACCCCATGATCCTTCTCTCCAAATCCCTCCCCTTTTCCAGAGATCCCTATTTCTGTTGGAGACACTACCATCCTTTCAGTCTTCCAGGTTTGTAAGCTCAGCACATTCCTCAACTCCTAACTTTCCATCATACCACATGAGATCTGATCACTTGTCTACCACTCTAACTTGGACTCTCATCACCTCTGGCCCATATTATTGTCTCCTAACAGGTGTCTCTCCACACTCCACACTGAAATGATTTTCCTTAATTGCAGATCTGATCACATCATTCCCCTACTCAGTAATCCCCTACTATGTCTAGGATCAAATATGAACTCTGGGGGGCAGAGCCAAGATGGTGGAGTGAAAGCAGGGACCTGCTTGAGCTCTTCCCCAAACAAATTCTAGAACAGCAGAACCCACAAAATGACAGACTGAAACACATTTCCAGTCCAAGATAACCTGGAAAGTGGACAGGAAGGGTCTGTTGTACCAGGCTGGGAGAGGATCCCAGTCAGCTTGGGCCACACTGTCACAGGCTAGATGGAGCAGGCATCAGGGCACTGATTCCCTGGCAGCTGGGGCAGTTTGCAGACTTCTCAACCTACAAACACTAGAGGCAACTTCAAAGGTCGGTAGGAAAGGTCTGCAATAAAACCTAGGTGAGAGAGGAGCGTGGTCTGGGAGGCAGAGAAGGGGGCTTCGTGGGCAGCAGCACAGGCCACGGTGGCTGCTTCTGGAACTCTCAACCCTCAGACAATGGGGGATCTAGTGGCTGATCAGAGGAGGATTACAGGGATATCTTTGCTGGCACTGAGGCAGGATTCTCTTGCTTTGTGCATGCCTGGATCTAGGTCAAAGTCCTGGGTGGTAGTCCTGGATCCTGGGGTAAGGAGGAGTGTTTGCATGACTGGAGCTTGGGGTACAGGGGAGAGGGAATCCTCCTCACAGTTCCAAGGCAGAAAAAAGTGCTTGTGGTCACTCACAGACCAGAGCACAAACCAGGAGAGGAACAAACACCTCTCCTTTGATCACACTGCCTTGGAAGAACTGAAAATGTACAGGTCCCTAGAAATATCTCTGAAAACAGATACACAAAACCTCTGAACTTGGGATGGTGCACTCTCTAATCTGGAAGCAGAGTCCTACCTTAACAAGGAGCTCAAAAGTCAAGTAATTGGCTGAGAAAATGAGCAATCAGAAGAAAAACACTCAGACTACAGAATCTTACTTTGGTGACAAGGAAGATCAAAACATACAACCAGAAGACCACAAAGTCAAAGCTCCTCCATCCAAAGCCTCCAAGAAAAATATGAATTGGTCTCAGGCCATGGAAGAGCTCAAAAAGGATTTTGAAAATCAAGTAAGAGAAATAGAGGAAAAATTGGGAAGAGAAATGAATGTGATGCAAGAAAATCATGAAAAAATGAGTCAACAGCTTGATAAAGAAGATTCCCAAAAATACTGAAGAAAGTAACACCTTAAAAACAGACAAACTCAAATGACAAAAGAGGTCCAAATACGAACTCTGGCTTTTAAAGCCCTTCACAGTGGGCCCAAACCTATCTTTCCAGACTTATTGTACATTATTCCCCTTCTCCACACTCTACAAATCAACCAATTGGCCTTCTCCCTATTCCTTACACACAACACCTTCCTATCCCATTTCCACACCTTTGCACTGGTTGTCCTCCATGCCTGGAATGCCATCCTTCCTTACCTCCTTTAAGATATGGCTCAAGTACCACCTTCTACATGACACCTTCCCAATCCCCTCACCTGTTAGTCTTAATACTTATTACGTATAGAAAAAGCAAAAAGCCAAAGATGGTACCCTGGGCCACATTCCCAAAATACCACAGGCCTAACTACCTCCTGTTTCGTTGGATTTATTCTCTTTATACCCAATGTATATGTATCTCACATGTCCTTGTTGTCCCTCCCATTAAAATGCGGGGAAGGTTTCATTCTTTGTACTTGTAGACCTAGTGCTTGGCATATAGTAGGTGTTAAATAAATGCTTGCTGGTTATTTGATTGGATGGCTTGAAAATTGCTCTACTTGTCCTTCCTACCCATTCAGAAGAGAATGTGGAGTGGGTAGATAGGTCAGAGAGGGATCTCCCCTGAATTTCTGGTCCTCCTGAAAGTGACTGAAGGAAGACCATACACCTCTGGGCTAGAGCCTATCAGGAGGTTGTTGGGTAGCTGGCTTCAGACCCAGGGAAATAATAGGAAGCTTCTAGGACTGGGCCAGACCTGGAAGCAGGAGCACTATGGGCATGGGCATGCTGAAGTTCATCCCTCTAGGAGATGTTCATGCCTCACAAGCCTATTTATGACAACAGTCTGCTGTGCAGGTTACACCTGCACCATGCCCCGATACCCCAAGGTTCCCAGGCCTTAATGAGCACTGGGGCTAACCCAAATGAGCAGAAGCCTACTCATTTCATATTCACGGACATCCTAAGACATTTTTCCCACCATCCTGCTAATCTAATCTAATCTGAAAGTCTCTGAGATAGACTTAAAGAGAAATAACAATGTGCCTTAGCACAAACACTTGGGGCCAAAGAGCTGAATTCAAGTCCTAACTCTATCACTTACTAGCTCTCTAACCTTAGCCTTTCTGAGCCACAGAACATTCTGTTAAATGGGGTTGATAATACTTGCGCTGCGCACTTCACAGGGCAACACGTGAAAGAGGTTGCAATAGGAGGCAGGTGGAAATGTTCCCAACTCTTCCTCTTATTGAAAAGGGGAAGTGGAGTCCAGGGGGCTGGGGGTTTGGGGATTGTGGCTGAGGAGATCAAAGGATTTTCTTCCATTCAGGAGCTAAGATGAAATAGCCTGGACTCCAGGAAAGGAGGTGGAGTGAAGGGAAACATGGAAAGAACAATTTTGGTGGGATAGTCCAAAAGAGGCTTACACATGATGAACCAAGATCCTGGTTCTTTTCACTCAAGGCCCCATGACATTTCTAGCTGTTCTTTGTCTTATGTCCAGTCTCTGATCTATCAGCTGACATTGAAAAGCTGGTTAGTTTAGGTTGTGCATGGGGCTAATCAGGTCATGGGTCATTTTGTTTCAAAGGATCAAAAAAATCATAGAACCGGAAAGTACCTCAGGAACAACAAGTTACAAAGGAGGAATCTGAGGCCTCAAGAAAGGAAGTGATATGCCCGAGGTCAGGCAGGTAAGTAAGTGGCAGAGCCTGAATCAAAACCCAGCATTCTTTCCACTGCACCACATGGCATTTATTATCAGGACTGATTCCTGATGCATTCCTAAATAATGAATTTAGAAGTATTGTCCATAAGATTGTATAGTGTGTATTATTAAGAAATAATTATTGATAATAACTTACTTTCAAATTTGCAAAGTGCTTTCCTTATCACTACCCTGGGAAGTGGGAAACATAAGTGCTCAGAGAGGGGCCAAAGACTTCTCACTGATTCCAGGTCTCCAGATTCCAAGGCTAGCACCCTTTCTTTTGAGTGGGTCATTTAAGAAATATGAACATGTAAGGATTGTGGTGGTGGGTCAGACTTATGTTCCCTGCAGCCCCAAGTTCTGTTTCCAAAAGAGGTGGCCCCAAGGGACAAGCTTTGGAAAGCTCTGATTGTCCCATCCTGCTGTCGACCTTAACAGCTGGATGGATGCCAGCTTCTCCTACTGGCCATTTCTGGCCCCATTGTTCACAAAAGCATCCAAGTCTTTTTAAAACCTATTTATCAGAGAATCTCAAAGTTGGAATATGTCAGGATCCCATGACCTCTGTCTAACATTGATATTTATGAGACAATAGGGGAAAGTTCAAAAGATGAAACTTGTTGATTTGGAAATACACAAAGTCAATCTCTACCAAAACCTTTGCGTATTCTCTGAACCCAGGACCTCAGGCAGCTCTACAACTCTGTCCAGCACAAAGAGCTATTCTAGGGGCACACAAAACACAGGAGAACACAAACACACTGGGAGAGCCACCCAGGAACACCATGTTGCCACACTGCACCACTCTATTGTGATGAGTCCATTTCAAAAGAACAGTATGACAAAGTACCAACCAAGAAATCCTAATTCTCCTCAGTTTCTATGAGTTGACTTCAGGCAACCAACTCTAGAATGAGAGAGGGCGGTACTCTCCTCAGTTCACAGCAATGTAGCATAGTAGTTACTAAAGTTTTCTCAGTCATGTACAAATTGATCTGGCATAATCTCAACTGCATCCTCACTGGGGCAAGGCAATCCCTTTTACACCTTCCTAATGAGCTCACTATCCCACTCACTACAGTGACTTTTCAATGCCTTTTCATCCCTCCTCAGTCCCCCCATGGCGAGCCCCCCCCCCCCAGCCTCTCAGCTAAAGTGCTTCTTTCACTTACTAAGAACCCCCTCTTCTCCCAGACTCCTCATCTCACATCGCTCAGATATCTTTCCCCACTGTCTCCCCCTTCACCCCTATTTCACATGAAAAGAGCTGGACCATCATGAGTCGTCTTGACTCATGTCTTGTAACTGGACTCAAATGACTCTGGAGGAGTGAGGCTGATGGCTTTGTACAGCCCTGCCTCACTTAAACTCAATTCACTTGCAAGTTAAGACACCATCCTCCTGTTGTAACTGGTCCTCTGAGAGCAAAGGGCGAAGGACAGTCTGTGAGTTGTAGTAACTGTCCTTTAGGGACCCAACCAGCCAGTTCAAATTGGACAGTGCTGCCATTTCTCCTCCTCCTCCTCCTTTTCCTCCTTTCCCTCTGTCCACATGGGGAGTCATACCCTTACATGTGGGTGTTCTGTCCAAAGGAATATATTTTTTGATCATTTATACTTCACAAGATATCTTGGGATTTGGGTCCCTTATTAAGTGATTCTCTATGCATTTGTTCAAACCCTTTTTGAATATTTCTATCAGTGTCACCTTTCTCCAAACTAAGATGACTTTTTAAAGAAAAAATTATTCCAAACACTAAAAAGAAGTATTTCCATATACACAGATGCACACAAAAGAGGATTCTTTATGAAACCACAAATATCCGTTATACTACTTGTTTTTTTAAAAGGTGTTTCATAAACTCCATACATTAGTTTCAAAACTATGTTGTCTGTGCTTCCTTCTGAACTTTTATCTGTTCTCTCCTCTGCATTTTAAGAAATGTTACAATTGCCCTCTGTTTTGGGGAATCATCATGGCTGACACCTCATTCACCCCCAATTAAAAACTGAAAGAGAAAACAAAAACAACTTGTAACAAATAAGCATGGTCAAGTAAAATGGTGGCATTATACCCCAAATATCTGACTCTGTACCATGAATCTGTTGCTTCTCTGTCAGGAGATAGGCAACATGCTTCATCATCTCCTCATGCCTGCGCTGGTAGAACAGCCGACAAAGTGACGGGCAGACTGTCTCAGTGGCTCCCTACCACTTCCAGGATGAAACAGAAAATCCTCTGTTTGGTGGTCAGAGCCCTTCTGGACATATTCCCCCACCCCCACCCCCACCCCACCTTTCCAGTCTTCAATACACCTTACACCCTTCCATGGAGTCTTTGATTCTGTGAAACAACAGTTGTTTTGAACAAGATGTTCTCTTTGGGCATTTTCCCTGTTGGCTTCCAAACTTGAAATGCTCTCCCTCTGCATCTCTTCCTCCTGGTTTCCTTCAAGGCCCGGTTAAAATCCTTCCCTCTACAGGAAGTCTTTTCCAATCCCTCTTAATTCAAATGCCTTCCCTCTGTTGATTGTTTCCTATTTATAGCATATATAGCTTCTTTGTATATAATTGTTTGCACATGTCTTCTCCTTAGATTGTGAGCTCCCTGAGGGTAGGGATTGTTTTTTGTCTTTCTTTGTATCCTCAGCACTTAGCTTACCAAATGCCTAACCTAAAATAGGGTCACATAGAGTCGGACACAATTGAAACGATTGAACAACAACAAATTAGATTGTTTTTAATACATAAAAATCTGTCTCCCCCTGTATTTGTGGTACACTGTCAAAGCTGAGGAAGCCTGGTCTCAATTTGTTATGCGATTGGCATACACTGCTTAATAAATCTATCTGCCCGGAAGCTCAAACTTTTGTTTCCTCAGTCATTTCATCTTTTACCTGTCACAAGGGTGTGTTATTCTTGACTGTAAGGCATATGTGTGTATGTACGTATATACACATATGTGTGTATATGTGTGTATGTGTGTGTATATTGTTTTGGAATTATACTCCAAGATTCTCCTCTCCTTTCCAGTAGAAAGTGACAGGTCTTATATGATCTTGACTATGGTTCCTTGGTACTTGAACTGCTTCTTTCTGAGTAATTGTAGTATTTTTTTCTTTGCCATGGGAGCTCTGGATTTTAGCAATGACATTTCTGTCTTTACTTACCCTCTGATTCTAATTGATCTGGGCAGCTTTCATTTGTGATTTCTTGAAATATTGTGTCCCTTTTTTTTTTTTTGAATCATGGTTTTTACAGAATCAAATGATTCTTAAGTCATCTCTTTTTACCCTATTTTCCAGGTCAGTTGTTTTTAATATATCTTCCATTTTCAAATCTTTTAATTTTGTTCTAATATTTTCTGCTGTCTCATGGAATCACTAATATTTCTGTTTGATCTAGTCTAGCTTTCAGAAATCTCATTTCTTGGATAGGTTTTCTGCTTTCTCTTCTATACTATTTATTCTCCTTCCAATTCTTTTCTTCAGAGCTTTGTTTCTTTTTTTTATTATTTTTTATTTTTTAGCTCTTGCTTCATTTCTACTCAGTATTCAAATGGTTGTTGTGGAAAATCCATTTTTCTTTTGCATTTCTACTTATAGTTGTTATGGAATACTTGCTTGTTCCTCCTTTTGGGGTACCTCTAGATTTGTAATCATTTTTAAAATACTGGTTAGACAATGTTCTCTTTGCTTTACTCATGTCTTCAGATGTAGTTCTTGAAATTGGGCCTTGTTCCAGGGCCAGACTCTTTCCCCTGCTGTGTTCTATTCTGACCTTCACCTCCCAGAGTTAGGTCACCCTGAATCTTTGAGATTTTGACCACTGGATCTTCAGGTCCCCCGCTCTGAAATCTCAGACAAGAGTATTATGGACCCCAGAACTCCTGAGACTAGACTGTCCAGCCATGTCATTAGTGTGCTAGTCACTGGTTGCTCCCCACTTGGGTTCCTGGATCTTCTGACATCCCAAGTCTGGGATTTTCTGACTCCCTTGGAGCTTTCTCAAGGGAACTCTGTGACCTTGCTGCCTCTAGGCACAAAGCCTTGCAGGCTCCTTCTGGCTTGTCCTGTCTTTTGTGCTGAGAGGTTACCTTGAGCTGGCATTAGTTTTGTTGGCAAAGGCCTCCTTTTTTATTGCCCTCCTGCTTCTGATTGACTTTCTGTGTATTTTAGGGGCAGAAGAAGTCATTTAATGTGGTTCCTCTTTAGATTTATTGAACATTATTTAGTCTGGAGTGATATGCAGGGTTTTCTTGGAGTAATCATGTGAGAACTAAGCAGTTTGCTTTTCTTTCAGAGAATTAAATTTGGGCCAGAAGTCCAGGATGGGTCTAATTCAGTCTCTCAGGGTCAGAAGGGACCAACCTATCCCTGAATACAACACCCCAGCAAGTGCTCATGCAAGATTTCTAGGGGATAGAAAACTTACTACCTTCTCAGACAACTTATCCCACTTGTCTTTTACATTTGATTTTATCTCTCCAAATAATTTTGACAGAATAGACCCTTCACAGTGTGGCCCTCTACATCTACCTGTACTCACTTTTGGACTAGTTCTAATTGCTGGGAAATCTTTTCTTACAGTGGGCCCAAGTCTACCTCTTAGCATCTTCCAGCCACTATTGCTAAACTCTGCCCTCTGGAGCCATACAGAACGAGTCAGTTCCATCTGCTAGATCCTCTGGGAAGCAGAGAATATATTTCCATCAATGATGGCTAAAATGAGCCCCTTTAGTGCCAAAATCTTGCTAGGCTTCTATTGTATAGACAAAAATCATTGACATGACCCCCGACCCCTCTGTCCAAATGAGGTGTTGCTGTGTGCCTTTTTAGATGATGGTGGCCCAGTTGGGTGAAATCCACAAGGTCATTTTATAGCTGTGGTAATTAAATTAACATCTGAATACTTTCATCTTGTTCCTCCTCCCACAAGAAACAAGATGGCCAAAGGATCAATTTTTCCGCAGGCATTCTGCTGCCAATCCATTTCTAAGGATAGGTTCTTCTTATAACCGTGGGCTACGCACAAAGGCGTCCTTTAAATTTTCCCAATGAGTCAGTTCACTGATTTTCTGACTGGATTGGCTGCCAAGAAGGCAAGAGTTTTAGGAAGTTGCTTCTGTAAATAATAACTCCTATTTCTATAATAATAAAAAATCACAGTTCCCCATTTCCATGGCACACTTTGAAACTTACAAAATGTTTTCTTTAAAACCACAAAAACTCTGTTTATAGATAATGAAGCTGAGATTCTGAAGGGGATGAATTGAATGACTTACTCAAGGTCACACAGCTAGTGGGTGGCATATCCCTAGTTTCTATTTTTGATAAATCTCTTTCCACAGAATGTGTTGGACTTAACTCCAGGATCTGGGGGTGCTAAATATTGTGCTTAACATCTACAGGACTGGGCATCCACCCTAAGAAACATATATCATAAATTCAAAGATTCTAACCCCTTTCATCTGCTTTTCAGTTATTTGTTTTAATCAAATTTTCCTATTTTAAATGTTATAGATGAGCATTTTTCTGCTGTGTGATTCTACAAACTTTATCCTTACATACAAAACCTTCATTTTTTCAAGTCAGTCAATAAATCAAGAAACATTTATTAAGCAGTTACCGTGTTCCAGGCCCTGTGCCAAGCACTGGGAATACAAAAAGAGACAAAAGACAGTCCCTGCCTTCAAGGAGCTTACAATCTAATGTAAACATGCAAGCAAATACATACAAAGCAAGTTACATACAGGAAAAATAGGAAATAACCAAGAAGTGCTAGTTATTATCTCTAGATAGTATTTCTGTTTTGAGTTGAGTTCTCTGACGATGACTAAGGAGGAAAGTCCTAGTTAATCTTATGGACTGAACTTGTTGGCTGGTTAACATTGCCTTCTTGGCATGTGTGTGTGTGTGTGTGCGTGTGCGCATGTGTGTGTGTCTGTACACACACAACAAC
>JAQQSK010009393.1:0-13106 GCA_028658325.1 Potorous gilbertii | reverse complement strand
GGGCTTGATAGCCCTCATACCAGAGGTATTAGTCTTTCCTGAACATCCTACACCCCAAAGAGGATTGTAGGTATCCTGGACCTTTCAGGAGTTACAAATATTGTCCTTCCATATAGGGATGTAAACAGTTCAACTTTGGTAAGCCCCTTATGACTTCTCTTTGCTGTTTACTTTTTCATGCTTCTTCTTGTTCTTGTGTTTGAAAGTCAAATTTTCTTTTCAGCTCTGGTTTTTTCATCAAGAATGCTTGAAAGTCCTCTATTTCATTGAAAGACCAGTTTTTCCCCTGAAGTATTACACTCAGTTTTGCTGGGTAGGTGATTCTTGGTTTTAGTCCTAGTTCCTTTGACTGCTGGAATATCCTATTCCTCGCCCTTTGATCCTTTAATGTAGAAGCTGCTAGATCTTGTGTTATCCTGACTGTACTTCCACAATACTAACTTATTTTGCCCACTGGTTCTATAATATCAGGGTAATTTTCCTTGATAATTTCATGAAAGATGATGTCTAGACTCTTTTTTTGATCATGGCTTTCAGGTAGTCCCGTAATTTTAAATTGTCTCTCTTGGCTCTATTTTCCAGGTCAGTTGTTTTTCCCATGAGATATTTCACATTCTCTTCCATTTATTCATTCTTTTGGTTTTGTTTTGTGATTTCTTGGTTTCTCAGAAAGTCATTAGCCTCCATCTGTTCCATTCTAATTTTGAGAGAACTATTTTCTTCAGTGAGTTTTTGAACCTCTTTTTCCACTTGACTAATTCTGCTTTTGAAAGCCTTCTTCTCTTCATTGACTTTTTGAACCTCCTTTGTCAATTGAATTAGCCTATTTTTCAGGGTGTTATTTTCTTCAGCATTTTTGGGGTCTCCTTTTGCAAGGTATTGACCCATTTTTCATGCTTTTCTTGCATCTCTCTCATTTCTCTTCCCAGTTTTTCCTCCACCTGTCTAACTTGATTTTCAAAATCCTTTTTCAGCTCTTCCATTACCTGAGCCCATTGAATATTTATTTCAGATGTTTGGGATACAGAGGCCTTGACTCCTATTCCTTTCCCTAATGGTAAGCATTGTTCTTCTTCGTCAGAGAGGAATGGCAGAATCATCTGTTAACCAAGAAAGTAACCTTCTATGGTCTTATTTTTTTTTCCCTTTTCTGGGCATTTTCTCAGCCAGTTACTTGACTTCTGAGATTCCTGTACACCTCCACCTAGATCTTCACAGCTATTCTACCCCTCATTTTTTTTAACTTTAGCTAAAGCATAATAGATTCTACTCCATCTCCTTATCATTACTGTGTGTGTCTCTCTGTTTCAAGTGTGTTTCTTGTAAGCAACATATTGTAAGATTCTGAGTTTTGATCCATTCTTCCATCTGCTTCTTTTTATGGGAGAGTTCATCCCATTCACATTCACAGTTATAATTACTAATTCTTTATTTTCTCACATCCTATTTTCCTTCCTATATTCTTCTGTCTCCTTTCACCCTTCCCCTTCTAGAAGGTGTTTTACTTGTGTCTAGACCCTTCTGTGATCTGCCCTCTCTTCTGAAAGCCTTCTCCCTGACAATCTCTTCTTCTCTTATTTTCCATTCAGGTAGGATAGATTTCTAAATTTATTTGTTTATACACATATACACATACACACGTATATATGTATATGTGTATAGATATACATAATATATTTGTATGCATATCTATATATATATATATACACATATATGTATACATATGTGTCTAGATATAGATATATCCCTCTTTGGACTAATACAGGTGAGAATAATACCCAGCACCAACCATACCATTTTTCCCTCCACTATGATAGGCTTTTCATGCCTCTTCATGTAAAATAATTTATCCCTTTCTACCTCTCCCTTCCTTTTGTAACAGAGTACTCCTCTTTTTCATGCCTTAATTAATATTTTATTTCATTTCCTCAAATTCACCTTAGGTCTATCTAGTTGCTAAGCTGAAGGCCATTTGGGATCTGTTAGTTTCCTGCGTTTCATGCCAGGATCCAACTGGTTGTGCTTCTCATATGCTGAGGCCAGTGGAGTGTTTCATCATTTCTCCAGATACACTGAGGCATGTGGTGATCAGGACACTGAAGGTTGCCTGTTTTACTGAGGCTACCCTGAAGCACCTGGTGATTGTTGGAGGTGGAGTCTGCTCGTTCTTCTGGTTATGCTGAGGCATTTGTGGGGTCCTGGTGTTGCTGCTGGTCTGCTCCACTGCAAAAGGGCTCAGGATCTCCTGGTATTTTGCTGAGGAGGGTCTTGCTTCTGACTTTCTGGGAATCTTCCTTTCCTGTGCTGTATTCCCCTTTTACCCAAATGAAACAGATCTTTCCTGCCAATCTTCCAAGTTTCTTGGGCTAAAAATTATTTCACTTCATGTTTTTCCTGTTTCTGATGTTCCACCATTTATTTTGCTTTTCTTATTTTATTTTTGTTGTTTGGAGATGAATATAGGAGAGTTATGGCAATTTAGGGCTTACTCTGCCATCCTGACTCCTGGAAATCTCCCTGGAGATAGTTTTATCTCAAACGCAAAATAGTAGATAAACTTTTGGCTAATTTTATCTCAAAATGAAAAACACCAAATTGCCAGCATTAAAAATGCAAAGGGTGCAACCAATGAAGATGAAATTAAAGGAATTATTAAGAAATATTTTCCTCAACTATATACCAATAAAATCGATAATTTTAGTGAAATAAATGAATATTTACAAAACATAAATTGCACAGGTCAACAGAAGAGGAAATACAACACTTAAATATTCTCCCATTAGAAACTATAAATGAGCTCCCTAAGGAGAAAACAAAACAGGACAAAATGGATTTATAAAGAATTCTACTGAATAGTTAAAGAACAATTAATTCTAAGATTATGCAAACTGTGTTATAATTAGTGACATTTATATTGTAATCACAATCAACTGTGAAAGCCTTAGTTTCTCCAATCAATAAAATGATCCATGGCAGTTCCAAAGTACTCCTGATGAAAAATGCTATCTATCTCCAAATAGAGAACTAATGAGTTCTGAGAGCAAGTTGAAACATATTTTCTCTACCTTTATTTTCTTGCTTTGTTCCCCTTTTCTTCTTTTTTATTGAAAATGAAAAATAAATAAATTTAATAATAAAAATAGAAATATAATAAATAGAAAGCCTCATCAGTAGAATAAATTAGATATACAACAGATGAAGCAAATGAACACAGTAGTAAAGTGTTTGAAAAATCCCCAAATCTCAGTTACTTGGGTAAGGATTCACTTATTCAACAAAATCTGATAGGAATATTGGAAATCAACCTAGCAGAAACTAGGTATAGACCAACATCTCATTCCATAAAACAAGACACATACTAAATGGATACATGACTTAGATGTAAAAATGATGTGAAAAGCCATTAGAGTTCATGACCAAACAAGTGGTAGAAATGATCATAGAAGATAAAATTGACTATTTTCATTACATAAAATTTTGAAGTTTTTACACTAACAAAACAAATATAGCTAAAATTAGAAGGAAATCAAGTGACTGAGGGAAAAAGTCTTTATAGCAAGTTTCCTAATAAAGTTCTCCTTTCCAAGATTTTCAAATTTATAAAAATAAGAACTATTCCCCCAATTAATGAGGTCAAATGATATGAACAAGCAGATTTCAAAAGAAGAAATACAACTATCAACAGCTACAGGAAAAATGGCCCAAATCCTAATAATTAGAGAAATGCAAATTAAAACGACTCTTCTACCTCATACTCAACAGATTGGTAAAACTGGGAATGCTGAAGGAACCAGAAGGGGAAAAAGGCACATTCATGTGCTGGTGGTGGAGCTGTGAATTGGCCTAGCAATTCTGGAAAGGAATTAGAAACTATGCCAAAAAATTCCTAAACTATGCATGCCCTTTGGATTATCCATATGACTACTAGGTCTAAACCTCAAAGAGATCAAAAAAAGGAAAAAAAAGCTTGTAGATTTTTATAAACATATTTATAGCAGTTTTTTCCGTAGTGGCAAAGAACTGGAAATCAAAGAGGTGCCGATTAACTGAGGAAAAGCTGAACAAAATATAATATATGAAAATAATACTGTTGGGTAATAAGAAATGATGGCATGAATTCAAAGAAATCTAGATAGACTTATATGAGTTGAGACAAAGTCAAATGAGCAGAACTGTAAGAATGGTTCACATAATAACAATGCTGTAAAAAACAACTCTCAAAGTCTTAAGAGCTTTGATCAACTCAAAGCCTATGATTCCACAGGACTGATGAGAACCATGTCATTACCCATCTTTTGAGATGCAAGATGCAGAATAAGACATTTTGGGGCATGGCCAAAGCACTGATTTGTTTAGACTATGCTTGTCTGGTCTTTTTTAGATTATTTTTTTCTTTATTTATTTTTAGTTTTCAACAATCGTTTCCACAAGATTTTGAGTCCCAAATTTTCTCCACATTTCTCCCCTCCCCCACCCTGAAACACCATGCATTCTGATTACCTCTTCCCTCAATCTACTCTCCCTTCTATCACACCTCTCCCTTCACTTATCCCCATCTTTTCTCTTTTCTTGTAGGGCAAGATAGATTTCTATATCCCATTACCTGTATTTTTTATTTCCTAGTTGCATGCAAAAACAATTCTCAACATTCATTCCTTCACTCCTAAAACTTTGAGTTCAACTTCTTTCCCTTTCTCCCTCCCCACTCATCCCCACTGAGAGGACAAGCAATTCAACATAGGCTATATATGTGTAGTTTTGCTAAAGACTTCCATAATAATCATGTTGTGAAAGACTAATTCTATTTCCCTTCATCCTAACTTGACTTCTATTTATTCTATTCTCTCTTTAGACCTTGTCCCTCCCCTAAAGTGACTATTTCTTATTACTCCCTCTTCCCATTTGCCCTCCCCTTTACCACTCTTCACTCCACTTATGCCTTTCTCCTCTACTTTCCTGTAGTGTAAGAGATTTTCGTACCAAATGGAGTGTGCATGTAATTCCCTCCTTAAGTCAAATGTGATAAGAGTAAGCTTCACTTTTTCCCTCTCACCTCCCCTCTTTTCCCCTCCATTGAAAAAACTGTTTCTTGCTTTTTATTTTTTATTTTTAAATTTTTAAAATTTTTTAATAGTTTTATTTCTTTGTTTTTTGATTTCGACATTCATTTCCACAAAATTTTGAGTTCAAATATTTCTTCCCGTCTCTCTCTTTCCCCACTCATAACATCTTGCATCCTGATTACCCCTTCCCTCAATGTGCCTTCCCTTCTATCATACCCCACTCTTCCTTTATCTTCATCTTCTCTCTTTTCTTGTAGGGCAAGATAAATTTCTATACCCCATTACCTGTATTTCTTATTTCTCAGTTATATGCAATAACAATTTTTAACATTCTTTCTAATACTTTGAATTCCAGCTTCTCTCCCTCCCCACCCATCCCCACTGAGAAGGCAAGCAATTCAATATAGGCCATATATGTGTCATTTTGCAAAAGACTTCCATAATAGTCATATTGTGTATGACTATGTATATTGCCCTCCATCCTATCCTCCCCTCTTTCTTTCCCTTCTCTCATTTGACCTTGTACCTTCCCAAAAGTGTTTACTTTTAGTTACTCCCTTCTCACATTTGCCCTCCCTTCTATTATCACCCTCACCCCACTTGTCTCCTTCTCCCCTACTTTCTTGTAGTGTAAAATAGATTTTCAGATGAAATTTAGTGAACATGTTATTCCTTCCTTAAGCCATAGGTGAAGAGAGTAAGCTTCACTTTTCCCCTCTCACCGCTACCTTTTTCTCTTCCATTGAAAAATATTTTTCTTATCTCCTTTATGAGTGATAGTCTGCCCCATTCTAATTCTTCCTTTCTCCTACAAATATTTTCCTCTCTTATTCCTTAATTTAATTTTATATTTCTATGGATATCATCTCTTCTGATTCCACTCAGCCTGTACTCTCTGTCTATGTGTGTGTGTGTGTGTGTGTGTGTGTGTGTGTGTGTGTGTGTATGATCCCTCCACCTACCCAAATACTGAGAAAAGTCTCACAAGTTACAAATATTATCTTTCCATATAGTAATGTAAACAGTTCAGCTTTAGAAAGTCCCTTATGATTTCTCTTTCTTATTTACCTTTTCATGCTTCTCTTGATTCTTGTGTTTGAAAGTCAAATTACTATTCAGTTCTGGCCTTTTCATCATGAATGTTTGAAAGTTCTCTATATCATTGAATGATCATTTTTTCTATTGAAATATTATAGTCAGTTTTGGTGGGTAGATGATTTTTGGTTTTAATCCCAGTTCCTTTGACTTCTGAAATATCCCTTTCCAAGCCCTTCAATTCCTTAATGTAGAAGCTGTAAGATTCTGTGTTATCCTGGTTGTGTTTCCACAATACTCAAATTGTTCCTTTCTAGCTGCCTGCAATATTTTCTCCTTGACCTGGGAATTCTTTGGATGTCTTTCAGGAGGTGATTGGTGGATTCTTTCAATATTTATTTTGCCTTCTGGTTCTAGAATATCAGGGCAGTTTTCCTTCATTAGTTCATGAAGGATAATGTCTAGGCTCTTTTTTTGATCATGGCTTTCAGGTAGTCTCATAATTTTTAAATTGTCTCTCCTGGATCTATTTTCCAGGTCAGTTGTTTTTCCAATGAGGTGTTTCACATTATCTTCTATTTTTTCAATCTTTTGGTTTTCTTTTCTAACTTCTCAATTTATTGTATAGTCATTAGCTTCCCTGAACTCCATTGTCATTTTTAAAGAACTATTTTCTTCAATGAGCTTTTGAGCCTTATTTTCTATTTTTCTAATTCTGCTTTTTAAAGCCATCTTCTTCTCATTGACTTTTTGGACCTCTTTTTCCAGTTGAGTTAGCCTATTTTTAAAGGTGTTATTTTCCTCAGAATTTTTTTGGTTCTCCTTTAGCAAGCTACTGACTTGCTATTCAAGCTCTTCTATGGCCTGAGGCCTTTTCATGTTCATTTCGGAGGTACTGGAGACAGAAACCTTGACTTCTGACAGTATGCATTGTTCTTCATTTGAAAGGATGGAAGGAGATACCTGTTCACCAAGAAAGTAACCTTCTGAAATCTTATTTTTTTTTGGACATTTTTCCAGCCAGTTACTTGAGTTGTGAATCCTTTGTCAAGAAGAGGTTTCTAGTGCTTCTCCTTCCCCCAGGACCATGCTCAGGGCTGAGGTTCAGAAGAGCAGCTCAGTTCCTTCAGAGGCTTTAAGCTGAGCCACTTGGACAATGGACCCAGGCTGCTTCAGGCAGCCACCATAGCCTCCCACCACCTGCTGCTACTGTTGCCACCACCTCTGCCACCACCTGGGGCCAGTGCTGGGAAAACCCTCCCACACTGACTTTTGAAACCTTCTTTGTCACTTGTGGTTTGAGGGATCCGGGACTCTGTGTGCTGGAGATTCTTCCCTAGAGGCATGCTTCCATCCTGTTCCTCCCCATGCCATGCGACCAGGGCTGGGCTCTGCTTTGCTCAGTATCCTGTAGGATAGACATTTCTTGTTGGCTTTCCAGGTTACCTTTAGCTGGAAATCTCTTTCACTCTGTCATTCTGGGGCTTCTGCTGCCCTATAATTTGTTAAGAGTCATTTTTATAGGTATTTTGTGGATTTGGGGGGAAGCATTAGAGTATATGTGTCTTTGTACTCTGCCATTTTGGCTCTGCCCCCTTCTTGCCTCTTTTATGAGAGATAATTTGCCCCATTCTATTTCTCCCTTTCTCTTTCCAATATATTCCTCTCTCACACCTTAATTGTATTTTTTTACATATCATCCCTTCCTATTCAACTCTCCCTGTGCCCTCTGTATAAACGCCTCAACTATCCAAATACTGATAAAAATTTCAAAAGCTACAAATATTATCTTTCCATGTAGGAATGTAAACAGTTCAACTTTAGTAAGTCCCTTATGATTTCTCTTTCCTGTTTACCTTTTCATGCTTCTCTTGATTCATCTGTTTGAAAATGAGATTTTCCATTCAGTTCTGGTCTTTTCATCAAGAATGCTTAAATGTCCTCTATTTCATTGAAAGACCATATTTTTATTTGAAGTATTATACTCAGTTTTGCTGGGTAGGTGATTCTTGGTTTTAATCCCAGTTCCTTTGACTTCTGCAATATCCCATTGCAAACCCTTCAATATCTTAATATAGAAGCTGCGAGATCTTGTGTTATCTTGATTGTATTTACGCAATACTCGAATTGTTTCTTTCTAGCTGCTTACAATATTTTCTCCTTGACCTGGAAACTTGGGAATTTGGTTACAATATTTCTAGGAGTTTCTTTCTAGGATTTCTTTCAGGAGTTGATTGGTGGATTCTTTCAATATTTATTTTTAATCTATTGTCCAGGTCAGTTGTTTTTTCCAATGAGATATTTTACAATATGTTCCATTTTTTATTCTTTTGGTTTTCTTTTGTAATTTCTTGGTTTCACATTAAGTCATCTAATTTTTAAAGAACTATTTTCTTCAGTGACCTTTACAGCCTCCTTTTCCATTTGGTTAATTCTGCTTTTTAAAGCATTCTTTTCCTCATTGACTTTTTGAACCCCTATTGCCAATTGGGTTAGCCTATTTTTAAAGGTGTTATTTTCTTCAGTATTCTTTGGGCTCCTTTAGCAAGCTATTTTCATAATTTTCTTGCATCTCTCTCATTTCTCTTCCCAATTTTTCCTCCGCCTCTATTACTTTATTTTCAAAATCCTTTTTGAGCTCTTCCATGGCCTGAGACCACTGCATATTTAGTTTGGAGGTTTTGGATGCAGAAGTCTTGACTTTTGCATCTTTCTCTGATAGTATGCATTGTTCTTCCTCATCCTAAAGCATGGAAGAAAATGCCTGCTAACCAAGAAATTAGCCTTCTATAGTCTTAATTTTTCCCTCTTTTGGGCATTTTCCCTGCTAGTTACTTGACTTTTGAATCCTTTGTCAAGAGCAGGGTATATTATGGGAACCTGTAAGTTCTCAGTTTCCCCAATGTGGCACAATCAAGAGAGAGAAGTTTACTTCTCTCCTGACCTTCACTGTGGTCTTAGAGCTACCAAAGTTTTTCTGTCCAGGATATGCAAGTTGAATTCCCTTTCCAGAACCTCTACCAGGTCCATCACCAGCACTCTTCATCACCCTCAGGCCATCACTCAGGGCTGAGATGCAGATTAGTGGTTCAATGCCTCCAGGGGCTTACAGTTGAAGGTTCCAAAAATAGATGCTGCTGCTGCTGCCATAGTCTAGGGGCAGGGCTAGGAAAAGACCCTGTTCCCTTCTTATCCAGGTGAAAAAGCTTTCTCACTACTCTTTGAAGCTATCTTTGGCGTTTATGGGTTGAGGGATCTGGGAACCACAGCTCCTTCCAGGGGTTCCACCTCTGAGGCTTTTTCTCATGCTATGCCTGCTGGTGCTGCATGGCCAATGCTGGGCTGGGCCCTGTAGGCTACACCCCATGTGACAGACCTTTCCTCTCAGCCTTCCAGGCTTCCTTGGGCCAGAAATCTCTTTCAGTCTGTCATTTTGTGACTTCTGCTGCTCTAGAATTTTTTTAGAGTCATTTTTTACAGGTATTTTTGGGCTGTGGGGGAAAAGTTAGAGTAGGTGTGTCTTTCCACTCTGCATCTTGTTCCACCCTTTGTTCCCCTTTTCACAAAATGGCGAATGGAGAAATATGTCCATGACTTCATATGTATAATGGTTATATTTCTCGACTTCTCAAAGGGTAAGGAAGAATAGGGGGGAAAGAGAGAATTTGGAATTCATAATTTAAAAATGTTCAACCTATGTAAAGAGGGAACCCTACCAAGTTCCTTCTCTGACACAAACCTGAAAGCAAAGATACAGAAAGAATAGTACAACTTTCCTAATGAATGTAAAAGAAAACTTTTTAAATAAAATATTGGCAAGGAAATTACAACAATATATCACAATTGTCATAAACTATGACTAGATTGGATTTATATCAAGAATACAGGGCTGGGTTATTATTAGGAAAACTACAAGCATAATTAATTATATAAATAACAAAAAACAACCAAAATCATATGATCACGTCAATTAATGTGGGAAAAGCTTCACAAAATTCAACACCCATTTCTATTAAGTACAAAAGAAATTATAGGAAAAAGTGGAGCTTTTCTTAAAATGATAAGTGGTATCTATCTAAAACCAACAGCAAGCATCATCTGTAATAGAAATAAGCTGGATGATATTTCCTATAAGGTCAGGACTAATGCAAGAATGTCTATCATTGCCATCATTATTCACCAACAATACTTGCTATAGAAATAAGACAAGAATAGCATTTGAAGAAAAATGAGAATATACAATGAGGAATCAAAGTATCACTTTTTTCTCGATGATGTTATACACAGAGAATGCTGGGGCACCCACTAAAAATAGTCAAAACTATTAACAGCTTCAGCACAGTTGAAGGATAAACTCACACAAATCATAAGCTTTTTCAAATATATATATTATCAAGGAAATCTTAATATTAAAAACAGGAAAAGATATAAAAGTCAATTTCATTTAAAAGGACTGCAGACAGGCTATAACTTCCAAAACACACAAAAAATATATGAACACAGTTGCAAAACATGCTACACAAATGGCATTCTTAACAATTAGAGAAATGTTAGGTGTTCATGAGTAGACCAAATTAATGTAATAAAAATGACAATTCTACCTAAAATAATTTAATTATTCAGTGTTATATCAAGCTATCAAAATATTATTTTAAAGAGCTGGAGAAAATAAAATTCATTTGGAGTAACAAAAATTCAAGCCTATCAAGGTAATTTATGGAAAAAAATGTGATGAAAGAATAATCTAGCAGCACCAGATTTCAAACTATGCTACAAAGTGGTAATCATAAAATTAATTTGGTACTAGATAAGAAATAGAATGTTTAATCTGTGAAATGGATCAAATGTACAATATAGTGAATGAAGTAAATAAGCACAGTAACCTAGTACTTGATAAACCCAAAGATCCCAGCTTTTTTGGTAAGAATTCAACATTTGCCAAACATTACTGGGACAATTAGAAAGCAGTTTGGTGGAAAGTAGGTATAAACCAACATCACACTATATAACAAGATAAGTTCAAAATGAGTACATAATTTCAACCTAAAAGATTATGTCAGAAAAAATGAGGAATTATGGAAAAAGGTACCTGTCAGTATACGAATGGGGAAGACCTCATGGGCAAACAAAAGACAGAGAGATTCTTGGCATGATGGATAATTTTGATTATATAACATTTTTGAAAAGTTGCACAAATAAAACCAATGCAACCCAAATTAAAAGAGAAACAGACAACTGGCAGAAAAAAATTTAAAGCAAAATTTTCAGATAATAATTTAATTACTCAGATATATAATTATTCAAATTTATATAAAAATAGCCATTCTACCATTAATAAAATCAAATGATGTGTTCAGCAATTTGTCAGAGGATTAAATAAAAGCTATCAATAGTCATGTGAAATATGTTTTAAATCACTAATAGTTAGGGAAATTCAAATTGCAACAGCTATGAAGTGCCACCTCATAGTGCTCAAATTGACTAAGATGACAGAAAATGAAACTGACAAATGCCAAAATGGATATGGGAATATAAACACAGCAAGACACTCAGTGTTGTTGTCAGCTAGGTCAACCTTTCTGGAGAACAATTTGAAACTATGTCCAAAGAGTTATAAATCTGTATATAACCTTTAGCCAGTAACATCCCTATTAGAGTTATGCCCCAAGGAGATCAAAGCAAAAAGAAAGGGACTATCTGCACAAAAATATTTATATTTTCATGGCTGCAAAAAAAATGGAAACCAAGGCGATGTCCATCACTTGGTTTGAATGAATTATGTTACATAAATTTGATGAAATAGTACTGTCTTGTAATGAATAATGAAGAGGATGGTTTCAGGAGAAAAACAACTTGGAAAACTTATATGAACTGAAGCAAAATGAAGTGAACAGAACAAGAAAAATCTATGCTGTAACAGATGCTGTTCAACTATGCGACTTAGTGAATCTAAACATTACAATGATCCACCACAATTTCAAAAGTATGTAAAATGTTATCTTCACATAGAGAACTCATGGACTCAAAGTGGAGACTGAAGCATATTTATCTTATTTATATATGCCTTAGTTTATCTTGCTTTTTGCTGGAACATGACTAATACAGAAATATGTTTTGCATAACATCAGATATATAGTGGGTATTGTATTTCTTGCCTTCTCAATGCAAGAAGGTGATGATAAAGAGAGAGAGAGAATTTGGAACTGAAAATAAAAACAAAATAAAAACTACACAATGACTCTTTGGACATCCTCTATAATGTTATTCTGTCCCTTCTGAATACATAATGCTACTCTACTTCTTCCACATTTTAACTGCCCTGTTCTTTTTGGATAAAATATGTACCTTTCCAGAGACACATTCTACTTCTGGGTCCCATCATATCTTAGCAATATTCATGAGGTCAAATTTAATTTGCATCAACATTTAGATTACTAATTCAACCTTCCTTGTTACTTATACTTCATATATTATTGTATAGACAACTGAGAATTTTTTTTTTTTTACTGCTGAAAACTACTTCTGTTAATTTCTCAACATTTCCACTGCTAGTGTTCTTTCATTTTAGCTCCTCTGTACTTCTATTTTGGAAGACATATGTTGGCAATTTACCCCCTTTTCTTTTTTCTTTAAGGTCAGTCTCTTTGAGTCAAATACATTTTCACTACTCCTTGTTATATCCACTCAATCCCTGAACTTTTGAAAATTTTCTTTTTTTTTTATTTTAAATAAATTTATTTAACTTTTTACATTCATTTTCACAAGGTTTTGGATTCCAAAATTTTCTCCCCATTTGTCCCCTCCCCCCTCCCCAATACACTGGACATTCTAATTACCCATATCACCAATCTGCCCTCTCTTCTATCATCCCTTCCTTCCCTTACCCCATCTTCTCTTTTGTCCTGTAAGGCCAGATAACTTCCTATTCCCCATTACGTGTATTTCTTATTTCCTAGTAGCAAGAACAATACTCAACATTTGGTCCTAAAACTTTAAGTTCCAGCTTCT
>JAQQSK010009392.1:0-13106 GCA_028658325.1 Potorous gilbertii | reverse complement strand
AACCAAAAGAATAACACACACATTTCATTGTACCATATTGTTAAAGGCAACATCTTGTGTTCGTCTTTTGTTGCCTAAGAAGACCATCAGAGGAATGATGACATGACTTGCACTTGACTTTGTTTTGAGTGAGGGAGGGCTGTAAAAGGTCACCAGCCTCACTTCTCCTCTAGAGCTATCTGAATCCAGTGATCAGATATTCATCAGGATGACTGGAGATGGCCCAAGATGCAATGGAAGACCTTGGCGCCTTTTCGATCCTGGTTTTGTCAGTATCCAGTACATATCCCAAGTCCTTGTCAGCTGCTGATCTCCACCATAAAACTGTTGAATATCATAAGGGGAAGGACCAACTTCTAGGGCATTCTAAGAGGTGCTACCCACTTAGAGGTCAGCCCATTCATTTTGCAGAGGGGAAAACTGAAGCACAGAGAAGGGAAGGAATTTAGAATTGTAATTTAATTTAGTCTCAGCTGTCTTATTTTACACTTTAGGAATCTGAGGCTCAAAGAGGGAAGAGCACTTGAGCAAGGTCACACAACTAGTACGTGGCAGAGCTGAGGCTTAACTGGAGACTTTCTGAATCCTTTGATTACATGCTAAGTGCTCCATCACACACATTGTTTATTTCCCATGTATAGGAAGGGGATGAAGATGTTGGGGAGAAGAAGGTGCCAGAACTTGGACAGAGGTTTCTCTTCACCTTGGCTTTTTCAACTATTCTAGATTTCAGGTATCAGATAGGATAATCCTTTAGTTAGTCAATCAGCTAGAATTTTAATATACCTACTATGCATCAGGCAGTGTGCTAAGAGCTGTAAAGTACAAAGGCCAAGAAAAAGGTCTCTGTATTCAAAGAACTCACAGTCTAATGGGAGACACAAAATACAAATTATGTACAGATAACATATTACATATTACATGCAGAGTGGATGAGCAGTACTTTATGAAGGGAGGTGCTAGAAGTAGGGGAGAGGGGGAGAGAAGGGGGAATTAGGAAAGGCCACCCATAGAAGGTCAGATTCCAGTTGAATCTAGAAGAAAGCCAGGAGGTGGAGATAAGGAAGGAGGGCATTCCAGTATTGGAGAAGAGAAAAGGGGTGTCATGTTTGAGGAACAGAAAAAAGACCAGTGTTGCTAGATTTTAGAATTACTGGAAGGGAATAAAATGTAAGAAGACTGGAAGTTTCAGATTATGAGAAGATTAAAAAGCCAAACAAAGGATTTTCTATTTAATCCTGGAGGTAATAGGGAGCCATTGGAATGTGTTGGGAAGAGAGGTGAAATGGTCAGACCTGGATTTTAGGAGGATCCCTTGGGCAGCTGAATGGAGGATAGACTGAGGAGGGGAGACTTGACCCAGAGAGGCCAAACAGGTGTGGTTTAGTACTCTGAGCTGTGATGGGTAGGATATCCTAAGAAAACTGCAAATTCTTGATCAGGGGTGTGGGCCCCTCGATTTGATCATAAGAAGTTGCTGCTCCCAGCCATCTCTTTATTTCCATTCTTGTTTCTAGATGGGTAGAGGATAATGGAATGAGGGGGACATCAGAGCTAGAGCTGAGTGTGTGTGTGTGTGTGTGTGTGTGTGTGTGTGTGTGATTGTGGAGGAGTCGACCATTTGGGTTACTTTCTAGATGTTTGATTTGACGCTTGATTTGAATCAGCCAACCACAATTACCAAGGGTGCTTAGAAGTTCTCCTGGTTTCTGTGAGAGAAGGAACAGGAGGATAGATAAGTGCCTGAACTGAATAAAAGGGGAAAGGAGATGGTGAAGGTGGTTTGGAAGGTTCTGCAGAAGAGGCCAGATGTTGAATTTGGGGAGGAGAGCTTAAGGTAAAGGTGAAGGGTAAGCATCCCCAAATTAGGCTGAACATTTCAGTTCTTAGAGAGATCAGAGGGAAAACTTGCACTGAGTGTACAATGTTTGCATTTCTGCTATAGATATAGTTATAGCTGTAATATATTTCTGCTATAGCTATGTTGGTTCCAGGTAGAAGCTGGTCTCCATCCTGGAAAGAAAGTGAGTGGTTTCGAGGAACAGTTTTTTACACTCCAGACCCTCAAGGGATAGGAAACATTCAAAAATTAGACACGAAGGAAGGAAACCTCAGCTGAAAGGGGCACATTAATGGGAACAAAAAAATGAAAACCTATGGATCTAAAGTTAAAAAAAAACTTGAACTTTGTCAGGAGGTTGATAACAGAAGAGTTGTTACACAAGGGAGTAAGGAAAGGCAATGACAAACTTGGATGGAAAATGCACACTTAAGGATATTAATGGTGAAGAAGACATGCCATGCCCTGAGGCATAAGCAGTTTCTGACAAGCCTGGGCCTCTCAATGAATGATAAAATAATGGCACAAAAATTGTCAGATGAGATGTCTGGGATCTAGAGCTGGAATGACCATTAGATGCCACTGAATCCAACACCTTCATTTTAAAGATGAGGAAAAGGCAGCCAAGGCAGTTCAGGACCTTGGCTTATGACCTTATCCAGGTTCATACAACTAGTGTCAGAGTAGGATTTGATCCTGGGTCTCTCATGGCTCCAAGTGCAGCAGACTGCCCACAATACATTTCTAAAAGTCAGAGAATGAACAGAAAAGAAGTGTTGAGTGGCAATTCCTTACTCAGAGGTCATGTGGCAGCTATCTGTCTGTAATGGTGACAACAGAGGGGATGCTAGACTTCTGGTTGGGATGGTTATGGAAAAGGGCCTAGGTGGGTTCAGCTCCTTTGAGGAGTATTTATTAAAAGTAAAGAATAGGTTGGAAAGGTGGCAGGACTAGATGGGACTGGAAACAAACATGGATCTTGTGCAGGGACCTCTATTCTTCCATGGGAGACCCAGGCATGGGCTTGTGGATGCTCTAGGAGATCTATCTAAAGCCAATTTGAATTTCAGGGATCAAGCTTGAATCTCCAACCTTCGGTTATGTGACTGTGCAGGAAACTAGGCCAGCCAGCATAACCAAGATGAAGACTGCAGATCTGATTTAGCCTCTTGGGTAGATGACTGACCAGCACGCAGACAAGGCCAGCATTCTTGGCTAGAGAAGCCTTAGAAGCCAGCTCCATCTGATCTGGGTCAAGTCCACCGAAGCCTGGGATTTCTGGTAGGCCAGCCCTTAAGTTTGAAGGACACTGCCGACTATGACATGGTGGAGGTTTGGTGTCAGCAATATGTCTAGCTCTGGACCCCAGGCCAGTGCTGGGATTCTAGGTAGGGCCTACTCTAGGAGGCCAGACCAGAGCCAGCCTAATCTGATTTCTGTTGGCAACTCCAGGGGCTGCTGTGATGGATGGTCAGGGTTCAGTACCAATGCTGTGTCCTGTCTCTGGCTCCAGACCAGGTTGCAGAAAACAAGACCTGGCATCAGACAGCCTCCCACCTAGAAACTACAGGCCAGTAACCAGGAAAAGGATAGAATCCCAGTACACAATACTGTCTCACTCTAAGACTGCAATAGGAGACAGCACCTGGGCCCTGCAACCCTATGTAACACTGTAGCAGGGGCTATGGTCTAACCTTGGAACAAAATTCTAACCCAAACCTAAAGCTAGAGATGCAAGCAAACAAAAAAAAAAAATACAATTTAAAAGATACCATTGGCTAAAAGAATCTCAATAGAAAATCTCAGAGGAAAAAAGACTATTCTGTTATAATCCAGGCTAGAATTTCAGAGGGTGGGGGGGGGGAATTGATTATCCATAAGTACTCCAAGTATGGACAGGATAAATGAAGGAAGAGCAGGAAAAAGGGGGGTTTGAAATTAGAGTAACTTGGAAGGATAAAAAACAGCTTGAGGTAAAAAGTGTCCAACATTACCCAAGTAGTTGGCATTCTGAAAAATAACATAGCCCTTAAAGCTCTGAGCCATATCACGCCAACTCCCTGAGGCCCCTCTCCTTGCCCTCTCCTTCCCCCCTACAGCTCTTCTTTTTCAGGAATGTGCTGGAAAGCCACAAGTTCGATTTCGGGAATTCCTCCCCATTCTCAAATCATTTGATAATTTATAGATGATTCCTGGAGGTGTGACTAAGTTTCCTGGCCTATTAGGATGGACTTTCTAACATTTCATTTCATTTCATCTATGCTTTTCAAAGATTTTTCACACTTAGTCTAAGGGTTTTTGATTGATTGATTGAGATGTGTTTTCATCTAGTGAGGGTATCAGAGCTCCACATTCCCTCCCCCCTCCTCAGTTTGAACATTTTCTGCCTTCAGCAAATCTATTGGTGTGTTTTTGGCAAGGAAAAAATCCTGGATTTTTCTTAGGGAAGTGAAGAGATCTTGTATTATCTGTTTCCAATGTCTTCCCTAGGCGCCTTGTACTAAAGTCTCAGGAAAAATCTATGTGGCATGGTTTGTAATCAAATCTCGTAATTCACATTCTTCCTTACTTCCAAGTACACAGTGGTACAATTTAGCAAACAAATACCATCTTTACAAAGTTCTAATAGGTTACTACTGCCTGTCTGGTTCCTTGCAAAAAGGGCTTTCCCCAACCCCCAAAAATAAAGGGAAAGAAAAGAAAAAAGAAGTCTTCTATATCAGAGGGAAAACCTGACTTTCTCCAGAATTCTGTGAGCATCTAATACTCTCCCCATAAGGATTAGGGACATGGAATAGATCGAAATCAACCCCCTTACGCTTTAGGTGAGGAAACAAATCCATTTGTCTTGTGTTTGAACAGCAAGGCTGGTCTGTTGGTTCCAGGAGACTGAGTCACCCTCTCCCTCTACCATGGAGGACCCCTTCTTCTTTGGGCTCATTTGAATACCAGGTGCTACAATGAGACTGGCACTAGGCCCAGGCAGGACTCGGTATGCTACCAAAGTGTCCCCTTTCCATGAAAGGATATCCTCTACACTCTGGACCTACATAAACAGGTTCAGTCTAATCATTAGAGATAGGCCACTATCATTTGAAGGACCTAAGGGGGACAGATAATGAATAACAGAAGGACTGAGGCAGTGAGTCTAAGGTTCAGGTGGAGCCACCTCCAGTGCAGATCTTGCAAATATTCCAAGGAGAACTTTGAAGGCCAAAATGGAGAAGAGTTCCATGGAAGGAGTTTTTCAACTTGGGTCAATCAGTCCTGAGAGGTGGGCTAGAGCCAGGATATGGCCTTTGTTGTCCTTAGCCCATTAATACAGTTGGTTTCAGGGTCAGCTAGAGCACTGGCCCTGGAGTCAGGAGGACCTGAGTTCAAATCTGGCCTCAGATACTTGATACTTACTGTCTGTGTGACTTTGGACAAGTCACTTAACTTCAGTTGCCTTGACTTTCCCCCTCCAAAGGGAAAAGAAAAGATAGTTGGGTTCAGATCCCCGAATCTGTAGTGTTGAGTGCAGAGAGGTAATGTGACTGATGTCACATGAGGCCACACATGTAGTCCTTATAAGCTCTGGAGCACCCATATCCCTTGTCCTGCTCTCATATTACAGGTTGATTTTCAGAGTTAGGCAGGCCAAATCTCCTTCTCAGAGTTCTACAGCTTTTACCAATTTGCTATCATTTGAAAATCAGTCAGTCAGACTTAAGGAGCTTTTAGGAAAGCTACATTGCTATTATTACTATTCATTAAGAATAGCTGGTACAAAATATCTCCCCCCCCCTCCTATGAAAAAGTCGGTGACAGCCTCTCCCACCAGCACATACAGGAATAAGAGAAAGTGGCCTCAAGCTTACAGAGTGTGGAGTGGAAAGGGAGTAACTCACGGCTCCTAGTTTCTTGGTAGTTCTTTTTTCCTCATTTATGGGGTGCTCAAGAAATTCCCCTTATACATGATATAACATATTTTTATTTCATTATTTATTATATTATATTATTTATTTTATTGTTTTTGTAATATTACTGTACATGATATAATACTTTTTTCTGAGATCTTTATGGAGGCATGGATGTAGTCTGTCTCTGGCACTTGATGATGCCAGCAGTTGATTTGGGGATGCCATTTAGGATGCTGATGGAAAACAAAAAACCTGGATAACATATTTTTATGAAATTATAAAGAAGACTACTCTAAACTATTAGAGTCAGAAGGCAAAGTGAAAATAAGATCTACTGACCACTTCTTGAAAGAAATCCCAAATTGGACGCATGTAGAGATATGATAATCAACATCTAAAGTTTTCAAGTCAAAGAAAAATTACTGCCAGCTGTCAGGCAGAAAGAGATCAAGAATCAAGGTTGCCACACTGAAGATTTAGCAGTCTGAATCCTAAGGAAAAGAACTCTTGGAATGATATACCACATGAAAAAGAAAAAGGCTTATAATTGAATATAGCTTTTCTTTACAAAAGAACCGAGATCTGAAGAGTGAAGAGGAGGGGCTGGAGTAGAACATATTTTATCTGAGCTGAAGTCACAAAAGGGAAGGATGGCAGTCAAGACCTTCAGAAAAGTAACATTAAAAATAGAAATGGTAAAAAATAGAATAAGCAAAGAAACTACATAATAACAATAGTAAACATATATTCACTGAATGTAATAGCAGCTAAATGCCTAAAGGAAAGGATAACTGAACTACAGGAAGAAATAAAGAGCAAAACAATTATTAATAGAGATCTTAACTTGTTCCTTTCAGACTTAGAAAAATCTATTCGCAAGGTAAATGAGAAAGAAGTTAAGATTTGAATAGAATTTTGGAAAAGTTAAATGTGATAGACCTCTTGTGATTACTGAATGGCAATTTTAAAGATCATACTTATTTCTTGGCTTTGTGTGGCACCTTTACACAAATTTACCACGTTCTAGAGCATAAACACTCAAAAACATTCATAGAAGTAAAGATATTAAGTACATTCTTTGCTAACAACAACATAATTTGGAGAAAGGATTAAGACTGAAATGACTACTAAATTAGGTAGTCCTATAGAGTTGTGGATCAAAAAAACAAGTCATAGAAACAATAAATACTTTTATTAAAGCAAATGATAACATTGAGACAGCATAACAAAATTTGGGGGGATTCAGATGAAGCAGTGCTTAGGGGAAAATTTATATTTTTAAATATGCTAATTAACAAAAGGGGAAAGCAAGATATCAACAAATACTGTAATTTTTAAAAGCTAGAAGAGGAACAAATTGAAAAAGAAGGGATAGAGTCCAGTCATCCCTTTTGTATGTGAACTCAGTTCTAGCTCAGCACCTCCTGAGTCATCAGTTTTTGTGACCCCATATCTCATTTGAAGACTTTTCATTATCCCATAATATCAGCCCTCCAGTTATACATGGCTAGAAACACACTCTCAAAGTTCCACATGTTGAAGTAGAACTAGGCAAGGAGTACCTGAGCACGTTCTGTATAACGCAGCAGACAAGACAAATGTGAGGATGTTCTGATGACTTGACCCTCATGAGCCATTGACCCATTAAACAAACATGGAGCACTTTTTTGGAATGATTTCTGATTAGGCAGTTTGCATTTCATCTCTACCCTTTTGCTATATCCCTCAAAGTCTGTATGTTCTAGAAAACCATGCCAAAGTCTTGAGTTCTTGCTCTTATCAGTTGTTCTCTTCTTGAATGAAGAAACTTCCCTTGCTTTCAGTCAACTGCAGTCATTGGCTTTGGGACCTTCAGAGCTCTCAAACTCATAGATGTGTCTTCAAGCCTGCACATTTCTACCTTGAAAACAGTGTTTGATCACCTACTAAGGAAAGAAAACATTCAGTGGAAAAGGCAGAGAGGGGCTCAGGTACAAATGGGCATACTTGGGTCCATAGTCCATATAGGAGTGTCTCTGTGTGCGAGGGAAATGCATTGCCTCTTCTCCATCTCCTAGCCTCTATCTTATGCAAGAGAGGGAGATAGAAGCAGTCTCTTTCTTTGTAAAGGTCTACTGACATCACTTTTTCTGACTCAGCAGTTAATGAACACTTGGTTTAGAGGAAGAAAAAGAGGCAGCATGTTATAATTCAATATGGACTCAAAGGATCTGGGTTCGAATTCTAGTCTTATTCTTTACTATCTGTGTGATCTTGAGCAAATCACATCCCCTCTCTGGGTCTTAGTTTCCTCCTTTGTAAAACCAGAGATAGTTTCTAATGTCCTTTCCAGATCTGAATTATAATGTACATTCTAGTTTTTCTCTGCCACCTACTAGCTAGTGTGACTTTGGACCAGTCACTTCTGCTTTCTGGTGGAAGAGCTGGAGGAGAAGAGGGAAAAGAGAGAAAAAGAATGTAGGGGAATGCAAGAGGTTGGAGGAAATTGGAGAGAGGCAACATGGCTTTAAGCCATCACCACTATTCCCTGGGGCTTGTAGGCAATCTTTAAGAAAGGCGGTGTATGACGAGTAACTGGGAATGACTACACTATTTTGATGATTATAGGTACTCAAATCAACTACAAAGGACCTATGAAGGAAGATAGAGAAAGAACAGATAAATAGAAGTATGTGTAGCATGCACAAATACATATATATATGTTCATACATATTTGTGTTAAATGATGTGGGGGAAGGAGGGAGGGAGACTGTTAGAAACCTAAAATTTAACAATAAATAAATAAATGTAAGAAAAAAGGCAGTATAATGTAGAAGACAGAACCCTAGACTTGGAGTCAAAACACTTGATTTCAAATCTCACCTCACACATCTACTGTCTGTGTGACCTTGGGTATGTCACTTAATCTCTTTGCCTTTATCTTCCCATCTTTATGTAATGTATGTAGTTTTAACCTGGTGGCAATTTGCATGCTACAACTTATGTATGAGATCTGCATGCTACAACTTATGTATGAGTGTGGACTGGCAGAGGGATGGTAACTTGATGTTGCATCCCTTTGTAAGGGACAGAGTTGATGTGAGATATTTGGAGAGAGAGAGAGAGAGAGAGAGAGAGAGAGAGAGAGAGAGAGAGAGAGAGAGAATCTTTTTAGTATCTTCTAAAGAGACACATGTGGTTCCAGATTCTCTTCAGGGAGAGACTCAAGGAGAAAAGGAAAAAAAAGACTAGGAAGTGGCCATACCCTACCATGTTCCTGATTTCCAGCTTGCTTCCCTAGAGATTTCCAGGAGTTTCCCCTTGGGTGAGCTTAGGGCCTCCCTCTTGGTTTAGCTGAGATATTGTACTTCCAGCGATCATTCAATCTTGTATATTTCCTGATACATTCTATTCCATAGAAATTCTCTGATTTCTGTTAGCTATCTACTGAGATAAATGAGTTTCCTTGCTAATAACACACCTGCTCTGGTTTTTTATGTAATGAAACATTTAATTGAAGGTACTCATGCCTGCTGGTAAACAGCTTGGGTTACTCCTTCCCTTTTAAGAGATGATGGTCAGCATTCCCCAATTGACTAAGACAGGATTTGAACAGGTCAGGGGTGGGGAACCTGTGGCCTCGAGGCCACATGTGGCCCTCTAGGTCCTTAAGTGCAGTCCATTGACTGAATCCAAACTTCACAGAAGAAATCTCCTTAAGAAAAGGATTTGTTCTGTAAAACTTGACCTCAGTCAAAAGGCCACAGACAAGGACCTAAAAGGCCATTTATGGCCTTGGGGCCACAGGTTCTGAACCCCTGAATAGGCAGTTTTCAGAGGAAGAAATACAAGCTATCAATAGCCATGGGGGGATTCTTTAAATCACTATTAATTAGAGAAAGGCAAAGTAAAGTATCTCTGAGGTTCCACCTCATATTCATCAAATTGGTAAAGTTGGCAAAAACGGAAAATGATGAATGTTGGAGGGAAATGGGAAAACAGTTATGTTCACATCCTTGTGTTGCTAGATCTGTGAACTGCTCTATCAACTCTGGAAAATAATTAGAACTAGGCCCAAAAACTATAAAATTGTGTATACCCCTGGAATAAGTGATACCATTACTAGGTCTATACCCTTAAGAGATCAAAGAAAGAGGAAAAGGACCTATTTGTTTTTTTAATAAGTTAATTTATTCCTTTTTAGTTTTCAACATTTGCTTCCATAAGTTTTAAGTTTTCTCCCTCTCCCTCCCTTTCCTTCTCCCCAGAATGGCATGGAATCTGATGTAGGATCTATATATACATTCAAAAAGACCTATTTGTACAAAAAAAATTTATAGCAGCTCTTTTTGTGGCTGCAAAGAATTGGAAATTAAAGGTCTGCCCATCAACTGGGGAATAATTGAACAAGATATGGCATATGATGGTGTGGAATACAATTGTGCCATAAGAAATTATATAGAAGATGATTCCAGAGAATTCTGAGGAGACGCACATGAACTTAGGTAGAGTCAAGTGAGCAGAACCAGAAGAGTTTTTATAATGACAACAGTTTTGTAAAGACAAACAACTTGGAAAGAATTAGGAACTCTGATCAGTGTAGTGACCAACCACGTTACCAGAGGACTCATGATGAAACATGTGGACCCACCTTAGGATAGGTAATGGACTCAAAGGGAAAATTCATATATATATAATATATATTTTTTAACATGGCCAATGTAGGAATATTTTTGATTGACTATAATGTTCGGAACAGTTTTTTTCCTTTTTCAATGGAGAGGGTGGTGGAAGTGGGAGGGAGAAATCTTTGTGAAAATAAATAAAATTTAATTAAAAAAAGATAATGGCCAGGAAAGTAGTTTGAACCTAAAAATGTGGCCCTAGACCAGCATCATTTAGGAGGTCAGATAATATGATTCCATTCCCTTACCCCTTTAGAAGTGAATAGATTGACTGGCCTCATGGCAATTTCTGTTCTCCTCTGGGCAGAAATCAGATTCTCCCTTGGAGATGAGTAGGCAAGATTCCAGAAATATCTATCCATATCTCCTTGTGAATCCCATTTAGATAACCTGTGTGGACATCTTACATGAGTAACACATATGTTATATGTAAAATTAGGGAGATTGAACTTAATGACCCTGAAGTCCCCTCAACTCTTTATCTATGATCCTATCAGAAGAGGAAATGAGAAAGAGAGAGGATCAGGAGAAAGGGGGAAATGGAGAAGGATTCTTGTTCAGATACAGATTGGAATAGATGATTTCAGAGTCGCCATCTAACTCTAGAGATTTTGTGATCTATGGAAAATGCCCCACTTTTTCTCCCTTTCTCTCTTCTATCATCACTCCTCCCCATCGCCCCAAGACATCATGTGACTGGGAAGCAATTAGCTATCAAAGAGAGTAAAACTGAGCTTGATGGTTTGAAGGGCACCTTTGCCCCTACATTTGTACCAATTGATCTAAACCAGTCACAAAAGCCTCCATTTTGTTGGTGGGACCCACGAAGCCTTGTCTGTGAAGTACTCTGGCTATTGGCCTTTGTCACTGACCTCACATTTGGTTTCTGAGGTTCCACTGGGAGAAGAAAAATCCCCTCAATGTTCATTCAGAGCTCAGGGTGCTTGATGGTCCAAAGGCCACAACAACCTAAGGTTTCCCTTCCCCCACCCCTATCCCATATGGCACTGTTATTTGAATAATTCATTCCTATCCATGATCTGATCTGCTCCTCACAAACATTTCCTGCCACGAGAGAGGCAGGTCAGATACAGAGGGGGAGAGTGAAGCTCAAAGAGAGAAACGAATTTACCAAGGGTCACAAATGCAGAAATTGGCCCCCATCCTGGGTTCAAATATGAATTCAGAGAATCACAGAATTTTGGAGTCAAAAGGGATTTTGGTGGTCACCGAATCCAACCCATATTTTAAAAAAGAGATGAGGAGAAAGATGAGAGGAAGAAGAGATAGGAAAAAGAGATGGGAGGGGACAAGAGAGAAGGATGAAAGAGAGATGGAAGGGGAGGAGAGAGGATCAGTCAGTAAATATTGGTTGAATATATTGAAAAGAATTCAGGTTATTTTGAGTACTTATACTATTTTATTCAGAGATGGAAAGCTTTTTGGAACAGGGTTCTATGGAGTTTTGTGTGCTTTCATAGAGAATGAAATTGGTTTTGGCAAATGCATTTGGACCCAAGAGGAAGGCAAAACACCATTGTAGCCTTTCAACATCCCAACATCCTTCCTTGATGGAACAAATGCTAATCATTTTGAATGATAAACATGAAACCCTGAGCAGTAGCACGTGGGGTACATTTTCCTGGAACAGTTACAGCAGTTTGAATTTCTCTGTCTTTGGTCAACACAAATTAGTCACATTTATATTTCAAATCCTCTGATCATAGAGACTTTCAACTGTCTCATGTCTGTTTCAATTAACTCAAAATTGATGGAAGAGACACTGTCAGGTTCCCAGGAATGCAGATGAATGGGTTATAACAGCTTTCCATCATTGACAGCTTTGGTTCTAACTCAGAAAGTTTTTACAAAGTTGGACCCCCAAATTCCTAGGTTCTCAGAATGTTAGAACTGGAAAGGACCTCATACCATAGAACATGGAATCGTAGATTGGGAAGGGACTATAAAATATAGAATGTTGGAATGCAGAGTATTATTAGAACAGGCTTGAATCTTAGAATATAGAATGTCACAGTGGGAAGATACCTTATAATTTAGAATTTTAGATCTAGAAGGGACCCAAGAAATGTAATAAATGAATGAATAAGGCATTTAGTAAATGTTTGCTGTGTGCAAAACACTGGGCTAAGTACTAGGGATACAAATAGAATAGTAAGACAGTCTCTGCTTTCAAGGAGTTCACATTCTGATGGGGGAGACAATACCAAAGGAAGGTTTCAGTTGCAAGTTAGATAGAACAGTCCTATGATCCTTGGGGTCTTTCCCAATCACTCTTAATCCTAGCACCGTCTCCTCAAGATTTGCTTCAATTTGTCCTGTATTTATTCTTGTTTGGACATAGTAGTTTGCATACTGTCTCTCTCATTAGATTGAGAGCAAAGATTTTTTTTTTGCTTTTCTTAAAATTTCCAGAACTTAATACAGTGCCTGGTTCATAGTAGATACTTAATAAATACTTGATAATTTGTCATGGAAAGAGTTGGAAGGAATCTTAGAACACAGAATGTCAGGATTTTGAAGAGATCTTAGAACATGGAATTTCAGAACTGAAAAGGACCTCAGAATATAGCATGCAGAGCTTGAATGTACATGGATGAACAGAACCAAGAAGGAACTTAGAACATAGAATACTGATATTGGAAGGGACATTAGAAAAGGTCTAATGTCTTTAGGTCTAGA
>JAQQSK010009391.1:0-13106 GCA_028658325.1 Potorous gilbertii | reverse complement strand
AAAAAAATCAAATTACCAGTATCAAAACCGAAAAGGGCAAACTCAATTCCAAAGAAGAGGAAATTGAAACAATCATTAGAAATTAATTTTGCCAGCTGCATGCCCATAAATTTGACAATCTAAATGAGATGGATGAATATTTTAAAAAATATAAATTGCCCAGATTAACAGCAGAAGAACTGGAATACTTCAATAACCCCATCTCAGAAAAAGAAATTGAACATGCCATCAACGAAATCCTTGGGAAAAAATAGCCAGGGCCCTATGCATTTACAAGTGAATTCTGTCAAATACTTAAAGAATTCTTAATTCCAATACTACATAGACTGCTTGGGAAAATCAGTGAAGGAGTCATACCAAATTATTTTTATGATGCAAATATGGTTCTGATACCTAAAAGGAGAAAAAGCCAAAATGGAGGACGAAAATTATAGACCAATTTCTCTAATGGATATAGATGCAAAAATTTCAAATAAGATATTAGCCTACAGAATACAGCAACTTATCACAAGAAAAATACATCATGATCAGGTAGGATTTCTACCAGGAATGCAGGGCTGTTTCAATGTGCGCAAACCTATCAGCATCAACCATATGATTATCTCAACAGAGGCAGAAAAAGCCTCTGACAAAAGACAACACCCATTCCCATTGAAAACGCTGGCGCATGGGAACAAATGGAGGCTTCCATAAAATAGGAAGCAGTATCTACCTGCAGCCATCAACATGCATTGGATGCAATGAGGATAAGATGAATGCATTTCCAGCAAGGTCAGGGGTGAAACAAGGATGGTACTGGAAATATTAACTTTAGCAATAAGAGAAGAAAAGGAAATTGAAGGTATAAGAATAGGCAAAGAAGAAACTAAGTTATCAGTCTTTGCAGACGATATGATGAAATACTTAGAGAAACCCAGAGAATCTATGAGAAAACTACTTGAAATGAAAAGCAACTTGAGTAAAGTTTTAGCTTACAAAATAAACTCCCATAAATCACCTGCATTTCTACACATTAGTAACAAAGCCCAACAGCAAGAAACAGAAAAAGAAATCCCATCTAAAGCTACTGCGGACAGTATACAATGTCTGGGAGTCCGCCTGCCAAAACAAACCCAGGGACTATATGAACACAGTTCTAAAACACATTTCACACAAACAAAGTCAGATCTAAGCAAGTGGAAAAACGTCAGTTGCTCGTGAGTAGGCCGAGGTGATATAATAAAAATAACAATCCTACCTAAACTAATTGATGTGTTCATTGCCATACCAATGAAACTACAACACAATTGTTGTCTAGAGCTACATACAAAAAAATAATGTCAAAATATATGTGGAAGAACAAAAGGTCCAGAATATCAAGGGAGCTAACGAATGTTAATGGCAAGGATGGTGGCCAAGCACTATGAGGTCTCAAATTGCATTTAAAGCAGCAATCATCAAAACTACTTGGTACTGGATAAGAAGAAATAGAGGAGCAGACAGTGGAATACGTTAGGTATTCAAGGCACAGTAAGCAATGAATTTAGCAGTCTACTGTTTGATGAACCCAAGAACCCCTGCTTCTGGGATAAGAGCTCATCGTCTGACAAAAACTGCTGGACAAAGTGGATAAGTGTGGTGGAAACTGGGTGTGGACCAATGCCTGCCACCGTACACAAGAACAAAGCACAAATGGACACATGATGGAGCGATAATGAGTGATGCCATAAACAAACCAGGGGAGCAAGGAAAACTGTATTTGTCAGATTTATGGAGAATGAAGACATTTGTGACCAAACAACAGACAGAGAACGTTATGAAGTGAAAAATGGGTCATTTTCATTACATCAAAATGAAAAGTTTTTGCATCACCAAACCCAACGTAACCAAGATTAGGAGGGAAGCAGAAAACTGGGAAAGAACTTTTGGAACTATTGTCTGTGACAAAGGCCTGATTCCAAAAATATATATAGCGAACTGAGTCAAATGTACAAGAATCCAAGTCACTGCCCAACTGATGGAAGGTCAAATGATACGAACACACAGACCTCAGCCCATTGCACCCCATAACCCAGAGACTGGCCAAGGATGATAAAGGAGGCTGAGTGGGGCTCCCCACACCCAGACTCCTGCCGAACTTCCCCCGTGGGCTTAGCCCACTCTGCCCCATCCAGAGGATGCCAAAGGATGAGAAAAGTGGCTATCTGGGGCTCTGGCCCTGCCCCCAAAAGATGGAGGACAAGAAAGGAGGCCTACAGGGACTCCTCCCCCTGAGCCCAACTACCTCCCGCCAGGACGTGGAAGGATGAAAAACGAAGCCCCCTGAGAACCCCAACCCTCAGCGCCCCCCCCAAGTACCCCTCCCTTTGCCCCAGGGAGGATGGTGAAGGATGAGAAAAACAGCCATATGGGGCTATGGCCCTGCCACCAAAAGATGGAGGATGGGGAAAGAGGCCTACAGGGGCTCCGCCCCCAGAGCCCAACTGCTTCCCACCCCCTCAGGACGTGGAAGGATGACAAAGGAGGCCCCCTCGACACATGGCTCCAGAGATCCCCAACCCTCGGTTCCCCCCAGACCCTCGAAACCTGGACCCCCCATACCCCTCCCATTGCCCCCCTGAGGATGGCTAAGGTTGAGAAACGTGGCCATCTGGGGCTCTGCTCCCCCCCCCCCTCGCCCCAGAATGCCGCCCATTGGCCCTGCCACCAAAGATGGAGGACAAGGAAGGAGACCTACAGGGGCTCCACCACCCGAGCCCAAGTGCCTCCCCCCAGGATGTGGAAGGATGAAAAAGAGGTCCCCGAGACACCCCACCCTCGGCCGCCCAACACCCTTGAACCTCGGCCCCTCCCATACCCCTCCCATTGCCCCCCTGAGGATGGCTAAGGATGAGGAACGCGGCCTACCTCTGCCAGGAGCCCCTCAGAGACTCTCTGCCTCCAGGTCTCAGGAGCACCAGAAGGAAGGGGCCTGCCCTGGCCCCTAGGGATGGCGGGATGCAACGGAAGGCAGGAGAGAGGGGAGGGGCTGAGAGGGGATCAGCAGGCAGGCCAGAGGTGCACCCTCTGGGAAGGAGGAGAGCTGGAGGCGCTGCTCTGCCCACAACTGGCACAACATGCATTTGGGGCCAGAAGGGGCCTCCAAAAAGCACCTTTTACAAGGAAGGGAGGCGCTGGCTTAGTGTCCCAGAGTGGGGGATCCAAGCCAGCATTCTCCAGGTCCCCTTTTGGCAGCCCCCCTCCAAACACCCCCCTTTACACCTACCTGGGGAAACTGAGCCCCGGGAGGAGCCCAGCGCGCCCTGGCATTGGTAGACCCCATCTTAGCCAAGTGGAAACTGAGGTCCAGTGGTGTCCCGCACTTCCCGGATTAGGAGCCCCACTAGAAGCTTCCCAGACTCCCCGTCTCTGGGAAGGATACCTCAGTGTGCAGGCGCTGCCTTACTGATGGGGTGATATGGGCTTCAGTAAAGGGGCGGGTCAGGGAAGGAGGTGCAGAGTTCGAGTCCAGCCCTAAACTGTAACCCCAGTTGGTGCTTGCCCCAGGGTTCCTGCCAGAAAAGGGTGGGAACTGCGAAGGGATGGGGTCATTGGGGGAGCAGAGCAGGAAGCCAGTCCATACACTGATCAGCAAGTAGCACTGACCAACGTCGAACTGGGGCCAGACCAGTGCTTTGGGATCAGGCAGTTGGTCAACAAACCTCAACGCAGCTCCTGAGTGTGTGCCAGGAGCTGGGCAGCAGACGCCAACAGAGACAAAGACAGACTTGCCCCTTAAGGGCTGACCCCACAAGGGGGAAGGAGGCCATTGAGAGCAGGGGTGGAGTGGACAAAGTCCTCCCCTCCATGGATGGTCTGGGGGCAAGGAATGGGGACCAGCAGGGGTGAAGAAAGGACATTTTGGCATAGCTGGGGGCAGGGGTCTCCTGCAGGAGCTCAGCTTGCATTAGAGTAAGCATCTCAGACATTCATAGGATTCCCGCTGTGTACCCTGCAGTGTGGGGACCATCTGCAGGCTTCCTGATCTATCTCTCCCCACTGGACCCAGATGACTCTGGGGAGAAGGGAGGCTGGGCACCTTGCCCAGCCCTCCCTCACTTAAATTCAATTCACTTGCAAGTCCTGGTGTCACCTCCCTGCTGTCCTGGTGCTCTTTCAGAAGGGAGGACAAACAGCACCCACTGTGGAGGAAACTGAGGCCCAGGGAGGGGAAGGACTGTCCCTTGCTCACAGATGACAAATTTCAACCCAGGTCCTGCACCTCTAGAGAGGAGCCCAGGAGCCAGTCTGTCCAGCCTGTTTGCCAGTTCCCTGGGATGACTGGGAAAGACCCTGGGTGCACCTGCTGCGTTACGCACCAACCATGGGGCTGGCACTGTTCTAGGCAACGGGCATTCAATTCCCTGTCCCTCACCTTCCCCTCCTGGGCCTCCATCAGTCACAATCTGATCTCACAAAATTTGGCCCCTTCACCGAGTATGTATTATTTTTCTGTCAGTTCATCATAGATAATGTGCAAATGACATCCTGTGACATCACATGGCCTCTACTGAATGTCCTGTAGACACCTGCCCTGGACGTTCCCGGATGGCCAAGGGGCTAGGCGGAACTGAGTCCCCAGATGAAACACAATCATATTGCCTTCAGTTTCCCTGAGGTTCTTTCCAGGTCTCTGCCCCTTCCCCAGACCCCTGCCCCTCTCCTCTCCACAAGAAGGATGGAAAAGGATGAGCAAGTAGGCCTACCTGGGCCAGGCTCCCCAGACCTTTGGGCATTGGCCTTCCACTCAGATATGGAGGAATCAAAATGAGAACTATCAGGACGCTGCCCGTCCCACACTCCCCCAGCCTTTGTTCCCCCAGAGGAGGAATGGATGAGAAACAAGGCCTTCTTCTCTCAGGACTGCCTGAGAGACACCTAGCCTCCTAGACTCCCAAGCACAGAAAGGAAGGAGCCTGCTCTAGCCCCTAGGACAAAGGATGCAGGCAAGGGTCCAGAAAGGGGCAGAGAGTGGGGAGGAGTGGAGCCCATGAAAATGCAGGGGCATGGTGGGAGAGAGGGATGAGCTACTCTGCTCCAGGATGGGTGAGATGGAGTTAGGGCTGGAAGATGAAGGTCATCTAGCAAAGCTGCTACAGGGGAGGAAACTGAGGGCCCAGGAGGTTTGAGGGGCTTGCTCAAGGTCAGGAATGAGATCATAGATCCCCTTTCCTAAGATGGTGAGTCTACCCCTGGGGGTGCTGCAATGATCCAAGAGGGTGGTAGTATCCTCTGGGCAACTTGGGCGTGTGGGGGGAGTGGTCAGATAAAATAGAAGAGGGCAGGGGTAACATGAGAAAAGAAAAGAAGAAAATTTTCAAAAACCATTCATACGTCTTTCATCTGTTGTCTACCAGATTTAAAGTCATAGTGATTACTTCCTTTTTCCAATACACACGCACACAAAGTCAATTCCACTGTCAATTCTTAACCAGAAAGTGTCAGCAGCGACGGCATTCCATATTGTGGGAAGTCCAGCAGATATCCAAAGGAACATCTGCAAAGATACTGGTGTGGTTTCCCATTTTGGTCTCTAGCTCATTGTACAGATGAGGAAACAGAGACAAGCAAGGTGAAGTGACTTGCACAGGGCACACAGCTAGGAAGTATCTGAGGCCCAGTTTAAGTCCAGCAAGATGAGTCTTCCTGACTGCAGGCCCAGGGCTCTAGCCACTGCCACATCCCAATGTCCCTGCTTTTGCTTCGCTCATTTCCACTCACATCTGGCTCATTGGGACTCTTTTTGGAGTCTTGTTGGGCTATCTTTCCTACCTTTGCCCTATTGCTGTTCCTCCCTGCACAGCTGTACCCCGTTGGATAGAGTGGTCTAGAGCCATACTTGGTTGCTGAACTAAAGGTAATTCTTTCACATTAAAAACAAGCTTTGAATTCAAATGACTTTTTTTTTGTCCTTAAGTGCTATTACTCGAACAATACCTATCCATTTTGTTAATGCAGCCATCTGAATAGGTTAACAATTTCCGGACTATCACTGAACAAGAAGGATGAGAGTGGAGAAGTCACAAAGAATCCCAAATACAACAACCTAACAACAAGGAATACTGTCACAAGTAAACATTTGCCCCAAGTTGGTGGACAGGATCTTATTATCACATTCAGTAGCAGTTAAGACTTAAATTGGTTTTTTTGAACCACCGAGCACTAATGACAACATGAACTAACTCCTGGCTTTAGGGACTCAGGCTCCTTTCTTTGCTCAAAATCTGAAGACACGTCTGACCCGGCTGAGGTGATAAGAGAAGTTGGAAAGATAACAGGGGGGAAATGCCCTATTCTCTTTTCTACGCAAAAAAAAAAAAAAAAGTCCTGCAACGATGGAATCATTTGGAGGTGGATGTTGTTCCCTGATGATGGAATGACCAGTTGCCACCAGGACCATGCCAACTCTTTGCCCATGTCCTTAAACTCTCTTTAATAAAAGCCAGCTCAATACTCCACAGAAAGGGAGGCGAGTGTCGCCAGGACCTTATTTAGGAAAGGTCAAGTGTAAGTCACTGACCAGCTTGCCTGATTCATCTGCCGCCTTATTGTAAACCCACTTGCGATGCTGGTAGCACTTGATTCCCCATTTCCGAGAGCTGCATCTGGGGCATGGCTTGAAGCACCTGGCACAATCAACCAGCAGGCAATCACACAAATCGATACCAGATTGTAAACACTTCCACACTTTTCCAACTATTGAAAGAGGCCACCCTGTCTGATTGATTCCAGTTAGATAGACATCTTGCATGTATCTCCTCCTCTCTACTCCTGCTGTGACTGTGCCTCTTCTCAGTGCGCTCCCCATGGACTACTGCACGAGCCCACCGTCTCCCCCACCCCACGCACCTTTCATGCCACTGAAAGACTCATCTTCCTGATTCATACACCTGCTGGTGGCAAAATCCTTTCATGCCTCCCTATGGCATGAAAGTCTGAGTCAAAGAACCGTGAGCCGCCAGTGTTTGCCCATGGGCAGTGCAGAGCTAGGGAGACTAGCTGGACCCCACATCAGAGGGAGACACACGGCCCCTGTCTGGGGAAAGGGCACCATGCCGTGACTACCAGTAGATAAGTTACGTACTCTGCCTCCTAGGAAGCAGGTTGCTGGCTCCTTCAGAGACACTGCTGTGGTTCATGTCGCTTCCTGACTAAGAAAGTTGGATTGCACTTGTGGAGAGCTTTAAGTGTTTAGTAATTGAGGATAGAGTGTAAGTAGCGTCTCTGGCTTAAAAGTAAATGGGCTGCAAGTATGAGTCATGTGTCCCACCTGCTTGAAAACCTCCAGTGTGCAGGAAATCCTCAGGCTTCTAAACAGCCCTTTTCACTCCCATCCACGTCAAATTATCCCAAGACAGGGCTTGAGCCCCTTCCCCATTCCGTATTGCTGCTGTGTGAAACCTGGCCAGCACACAAATTCCCCTCCCTTCTTTGTCCCTCTTCTGTGCCCTATGGATCTTTGCTGCTCCCCTTCCTCTCCCTCACCCCTGTTCTGTGTGTGTGTGTGTGTGTGTGTGTGTGTGTGTTGCACTAGGGAGAGCCTAGCAGTCTCTACCACTCTTTCTGGGTAATGAACAGAGAGGTGTCGCTGGGCATGCTGGATCACCGCTAGAGTGCCCTTTTCCATCCGCTAGATGCCAACAGGGGCTGAAAGGAAACTCCTTGAGGGCAGGGACTGTTTGAGCTTTGCCCTTGGCTCCCCACAGTTTAGCCCAGTGCCTGGGACAGAGAAGGTGCATCCTCCCTGCCTTCTGTTCTCAAATGAAAGGAACGATAAATTAACTTCACAAATTTTTTTTTATTCTTTTTCATCTGCTTTCACTTTAACAATATATGTTCTTCTGCTGTGGGATCTGGTAATTATCTGAAAGATATATGGATATATTTTTCCACTCCATCAGCTGCAGAGGAGAGACTCTGAGGAGAGTCCCAGGAGAATCCAGGCTCCTTTAATAGCTGCAACAAGATGAGAGGCAAAAAGGTGTTAGGCGAGTGTTAGTTGTCAGAGTTGAACTCTAGAACCATAGAACCCAAAACAAAACAACACAGACACAAGATACAACAGACACGTACATAGCCGTGTAGACATGACAACACGTACATGAGAGGTGGGGGAAAGAAGACTTTGTCTTTGTTCTTTCTGATCTAGCATTAACGGAAAAACGAAAGGGACTTGGAGGAACCTGGAGAAGAACTCTGGCCTGGCTCTCGGGACACCTGAGGCAGGAAGAGGGGCAGGGCAGGGATGACATTACCCCTTGCGTGGAAGAAAATTCTCAAGTTCCAAACTTCAGCGTTAGGAGAGGATTCAGTAGGAAACCTCCAGCAAGATGGCCACTTGGGATGCCCTTTGGGTGGAAGGCCTTGCGATTTTCAGCTGCATCTTGACCCGCTTCTGGCCTCAGAGTAAAGGCACCTGGGAGAAACGTGTGGGCAAGCTGGTGGGGTGCTCGTGGCAATGCTACTAGGGAGCCCGCAGGAGTGCAGGTTGCCAACCCAGTTCCTTGTCCAGGCAGTGATGCTGAGCCAAGAGGAAGAGACACACGGACACACAGACACAGAGACACAGAGAGCCAAGTGGGGCTCGGGCCCTTACTTAGCCTGGGAAAACGGGAAAGTGCTGAGCACTTCTCCACCCTCGTCGACGATGTTCTCGTAAACCCACTCTCGATTGCAGCGGCAGGTGGGCCCGCACTTGGTGGACTGGCACTCGGGGCACGGGTAGAAGCAGCCCGCGCACATTTTCTGCAGGCAGTCACAGAGGTCTTCTCCATTCGCAATCAGCCTGCCTCTCTCGTCGTATTTCTCGGTGCCTTTCTTGCCCCGTGGGCGCTTGCCACGTAGCTGAGCTGAGCAGGAGCCAGCTTGGTCAGTGGGCCTGCCTTCATCACTGGGCCCTGCTTGAGCCTGAGACCCAGCATGGCTGTAGGGGGTGGATTGGCCATAGGGGTAGGCTTGGCCACAGGAGTTCCTTCCACCACGGGGGCGGCCTCTCCCACGCCCACAGCCACGCCCACGGCCACGCCCACGGCTGCCACGAGGGCGGCCTCGGCGGCCTCGGCTTCGCACACAGGTGATGAGCTCTTCCTGCTAACTGATCTGGCCAGGAAGGGGAAGTGGGTTATGGGGCCTGCTCTGCCTTGGCTCGTGCAGCAAGCCACCCCTGGTGAGGCCAGAGCCGACTAGCCCCCGGCCTCTGGGGCGGCCGCACCCGCGGGACTTGACCTTCACAATGGTGCCAGTCTCGACACTGGAGCCGAGCTGACCACCTGCGCTGCTCGGCACTGGAGATGCCATCTGCACGCTGGACCCAATCTGGACAGCGGAGCTGACACTGACACCATTCGGCCCTGATGCACCACTGCAGCTGCCTGCTACTTCTCCACAACTCGCCTTCTTCTGAACTCCTGCACTCTCCTCAGCCTCGACTCTCACCTGATGCTCTTCTCTCACCTCCTGTGCGTCCACACTCGCAGCCTTGGGCTTCTTTTTCTTAGACAACTGAGAACAGGTACTCATTTTTGCTCCGCGGAAGACAGTTTCTCTTGCTGCCTCGGGCGCTCTTCGATGCGGCTGCCTCACCCTGGGAAGGACAGTAGGTACATAGGGTCACTAGGACCAACCTGGAGCAAACCCCCAAAGGACGGAGGAGGATGGGGGAAAGCAGACTCAGGAGGTCCCTAAAAGGAGGAGCCAAGCCTGGCTCAGGCCCTATCTCCTCTGTCCCCTTTGCTTCTTCTGTCCCCCCTCACCAATTCTCATCCCCGACCTGGACCAGGACTATCAAAGCAGCTGACCCTAAGGCCTCAAAGGGTGGCCTGTCCTCTCCACAAATCTCCTCTGCCTTTGGGTCTAACCATGGACCCCTTGTCAGCCTGGCTCCCCAGCTTGGGCCCCCAGCCATGGCTGGAAAGTCCAACCTCTTGCTCCTTTCTCTTCCTCCTTCTCAGCAGTCACCTTTCTTCAAGCCGTCCAGGCCAGCACCAGATCCATTGCCCCTGGTCTTCTGGAAGCACAGCTCTTGTGGTCTACAAACTCCCCTCCATTTGTGGCCATTTCAAAGCATTTCTTTCACCCTCTTCCCAGGAAGGGACCCCGCAGCCATCAGAGCTGGAGCGAGGTGGGAGGAGGTGGGGAGAAAGCCTGCCCGGGGAGGCCCCCCTCCCCACGGTCCCCAGCCCCTCAGCTTCTCTCCTGTGGAAAGCAGAACCACTGGGCTGGAGAGGGCCAGATGGCCTACAGTACACGAAGCTTCTCAGCCATCACCGCCACAGAGGAAGGGCAGGCAGGACCCGGTCTCCTGGAACTGAGGCCAAAGGAGAAGGAGAGGTCCTTTTCAGATGAAGAAAGGGACACTCTCCAGGTAGGCTGCTTAGGGCCTGGAGCTGTCATCTGCTAGCCTTACTAAGCTCCCAGGTGAGAAAACTCGCCTTACTCCTCCCTCTGGGGTCTGGCCCTTTCTCTGCAATTAGAGTCTTAGAGATTTGCTGAGATCACAGTCCACAAGGTCCCCTGAGGTCAGGGAAGCCCAAACCACATTCATATGGAATTGGGAAATGCGGATCAGAAGAAACAATACACTGCAAGAGAGATTATGCTCCTTTCAGCCTTTCTCAGTCAATTGGGCCTCCAGGGAAATCTTTGTGTTGGAGGTTTAGGTGACCAACCTGTGATACACCAGTAGGTGGAGTGGAGCTGTGAAACTAAACTGCTGTGTTTCAAAGGAGAGCTTGTACTCAGGCATGGGAGGATGGAAAGGGGTGATACCAAATGGGGGAAAATGGTCTATTTCTTCACTGAAATTCACTTAAGGGCATGTGGTCAGACAGCAGATTGACGCGGTGCGTTCAATGCAAACAACAGGTTTCCACAAGGCGGTGTTTCCAGTGGGGAACTGAAAGGGGCATGGTGGGTATCACCTGACAAAAGATGAGCAAATTTCATTTACATCCCCAGCTGGGGAAAGAAAAGGTGTGGAGGGACAGGCAGGGCCATTTTGTCACCGCCCGGTTAAATGAGTTATCTCTTCCTTCTAAAACACCAGCATTCAACACCAGAAAAACCCTAGGTCAGAGCTGGCTTCAGGCACTCGGGAGCTGTGCTACCCCAGACAAGGCTAGGTTTGCTCCACTGTAAAATGGGAATGAGAATAGCACCTACCTCCCAGGGTTTTGGTAAAGATCAAATGAGCCATTGATTTGAAAAGCCCTTAGCACAGAGCCTGCCCCCTTGTAGGGGAGAATAAAGGCTTGATCCCTTTCCTTTCTCCTTCCCTGGGTTTGTGGTGATTAAGTCCAGAGGGATAAAGAGAATTGAAAATGTTTTACAAAGGCGATGCTGGAAACCAAGCTCCCTAACTTGACATCCCTAAGGGTAATTTAGCATTTCCTTCCTCTTTGAGTGAGAAACAAGCTTGTTCTGACAAGGGCTACATGGACTTCAACAGACTGGCCCGGGGGTGCCTGACCCAAAAACGGCCAAGAGGACCTGCCAAGGACAATGGTCTTGGAGACCCTCCCTCTCTGCAGAAAGGGCCCATCCCTTTCATCTGGGCCCCTGCACTTGGAATCCTCAGAGGTCAAGTGCCCCTACGCCAGCCACCCTGATGCAGTGAACAAGGTCCAACCTGGGCAGAGAGGCTCAGAGACAGAAGCCCCTGCCTGGGCTTTCAAGACAGGAGCCCAAACGGGAGCTAGGCTCACACTGCGACTGTCCCTCGGGCCTCCCTACAAAACAGAGAGCTTGCTAGGACCTGGAGGGGAAAGAGGAAGGCCTGGCCAGGGCAGTCTGAATGGCTGCAGACACCAACAGCCCTGGGCTGGGTCTTGCCACCCACTGCTTCTGGGCTTTGCTATGGGTAACTTGCCTTTGGAGCCTTCCACTAGCTAAGTCTTTGTCCTGGACAAAGCTGGAACAAAAAGAGACAGGGGGGTAAATGAGTGGGCTTTCTGCCAAACCAGGAGAGTCATGAGAGGGAGCTCCCCTGACCTAGTGTGTTTCCCAGGGTGAGAGACCACAGAGGGGCCAATGGCCAGGGGTGCTCACTCTCCTGGCCACCTCTCCATGTGGATGGTGCCTCCTCTGTCAGTGGCAGGCACTGGGCTAGGTAGGCCAGGGGAGCCAAAGAGAAGAACAAAACCCTTCTGACCCTCGGGGAGCTTACATCCTGCTGGGGGATACCACCTGCTCTCTTGTGAGGAAAGGGAAAACCTATGTCTTCAGAAGACACCAGTGACTCCAAACGTTCAGCTCCCCTCCCCCGTGTCCCTTAATCACACTGCTCAGTCCCCAATTCTTTGGGCTCTAAGGTACCACTTTGTTCACTCAGAGAACACTGAGTCCCACTGATTCGTTTTCTAGAAGGGGAAATTGAGGCCTTTAGAGGCTAAACATTCTCCTTGATCTTGCAAGTTTCTTTTGTCTCTGGATAGGGGTGAGAACCCAGAGCTCCCCATTCTCATTTCAGTGTTCTCTCTGCCATTGATTGGGCAGCTTGAGAGGAATTGGGGATTTCGTCTGGGGGCAAGATGATCACTCTACCACCTCCTGCCCTGGCATTGGAAAGATGGGCCTTCTCCAGCACCCTCTATACGGTCTTAGGTTCCAGCAGGAACGTGGCTATTTCAGGGGGCTCTTGGCAGCAAGCTCTTGGGGGATACTTTGTGGGAGGGAGGAATAAGTCTTCAGACAGGGACACCAGGTAGAGCTTCCCCTCCTGTCCACTAATAGACAAGAGGACACCGGGGGTGGAGCCAAGATGGCGGAGTAGAAAGACTCACCTATGCTAGGTCCGAACCCACAGCCCATAGAATTCCTGTAAAAAGAACTCCTGACAAATTCTGGAACAGTGGAAGCCGCGCAGAAACACAGTGAAAGAGATTTCCGTTGCAGAGAGCCCTGAAGAACCGACCACAAAGATACCCGGACGGGAGCGGAGTCCTGCCCGGCCGAGCGCTCCCCTCCCCCGCCCCGGCCACGCGGCACTGAGAGGAGCCAGCAAGCAGAGCCCAGCGGGCGGCAGGGACCTGAATCTCCGGGCGGCCGCGAAGGTCCCTCCACCCACAGACGCACAGGTCAGTGAGAGAGAC
>JAQQSK010009390.1:0-13106 GCA_028658325.1 Potorous gilbertii | reverse complement strand
AAGAGTGTTTATTTCTAATTGAACTCTCCTCCCATTTGTCCTCTCTTCCATCATCCCTCCCACTCTGCTTATCCCCTTCTCCCCTACTTTACTGTAGTGTAAGATAGGTTTTCATACCAAATTAAGTGTGCATGTTATTCCTTCCTTGAGCCAAATGAGATGAGAGTAAGCTTCACTTTATACCTCACACCTCTACCCTTTTCCCCTCTATTGAAAAAGCTTTTTTCTTACCTCTTTTATGAGAGATAATCTGCCCCATTCCATTTCTCCTCCCAATATATTCCTCTCTCACCCCTTAATTTTATTTCTTTTAGATATGATCCCTTCCTATTCAACTCACCCTGTGCTGTGTGTGTGTGTGTGTGTAGTGTATAATCTCTCCAACTACCCAAATAGTGAGAAAAGTCTCAAGGGTTACAAATACTATTTTTCCATGTAGGAATTTTAGCAGTTCAACTTTAGAAAGTCCTTAATTTCTATTCTCTGTTTACCTTTTCATATTTCTGTTGTTTCTTGTGTTTGAAAGTCAGATTTTCTATTCAACTCTGATCTTTTCATCAAGAATGCTTGAAAGTCTTGTATATCATTGAAAGACCATTTTTTCCCCTTAAGTATTATACTCAGTTTTGCTGGGTAGGTGATTCTTGGTTTTAATCCCAGTTCCTTTGAATTCTGGAATATCATATTCCAAGCCCATCAATCCCTTAATGTAGAAGCTGCTAGATCTTGTGTTATCCTGATTGTATTCCCATAAAACTTGAATTGTTTCTTTCTAGCTACTTGCAATATTTTCTCCTTGACCTGGGAACTCTGGCATATGACTACAATATTCCTAGGAGTTTATCTTTTTGGATCTCTTTCAGGAGATAATCAGTGAATTCTTTCAATATTTATTTTGCCCTCTGGTTTTAGAATATCAGGGCAGTTTTCCTTGATAATTTTATGCAAGATGATGTCTAGGCTTTTTTTAATCATGGCTTTCAGGTAGTCCCATAATTTTTAAATTGTCTCTTCTGGAACTATTTTCCAGGTCAGTTGTTTTTCCAATGAGATATTTCACATTGTCTTCTATTTTTTCATTCTTTTTTTTTTTTTTATAATTTCTTGGTTTCTTATAAAGTCATTAGCTTCCATCTGCTCCATTCTAATTTTTAAAGAACTATTTTCTTCAGTGAGCTTTTGAACCTCCTTTTTCATTTGGCTAATTCTGTTTTTTAAAGCATTTTTCTCCTGATTGGCTTTTTGGACCTCTTTTGCCAATTAAGTTAGCCTCTTTTTAAAGGTGTTATTTTCTTCAGCATTTTTTTGGGTCTTCTTTAGCAAGTTGTTGACTTGCTTATCATGATTTTCTTGCATTGCTCTCATTTCTCTTCCTAATTTTTCCTCCACCTCTCTTATTTGATTTTCAAAATCTTTTTTGAGCTCTTTCATGGCCTGAGACCACTGCATATTTATTTTGGAGGCCTCTGATGGTAAGCATTGTTCTTTCTCATCCAAAAGGATGGAAGGAAGTACCTGTTTACCAAGAAAGTAACCTTCTATAGTCTTATTTTTCCCCCTTTTTGAGCATTTTCCCAGCCAGTTACCTGACTTTTGAGTCCTTTGTGAAGAGGAAGGTATACTCTGGGAAACTGTAAGTTCTCAGTTCCTACAAGGTGGCACAATCAAGGAAGAGGAGTTTGTTCCCTGGCTGTGCTTGCAGCTGAGATTTAGATCAGTTGCTCAATTCCCCCAGGGGCTTTAGGCTGAGAGCTCCACAAAGGAGCACTGCTTCAGTGGCCACCACCACTATGGGCCATGTCTAGGGGTTGACCTTTCTTCCCTCCTGCCCTTAGAAAAAGCCCTCTCACTGACCTCCAAAACTCTATTTGGCACCTGGGGGTTGAGGGATACAGGAACCTCCACTGCTGTTGCTGGGGACCCTGCCCCCAAGGCCTACTAAGGTCCAGTTCCCCCAGGCACTGTGGGGCCAAGGCCAGGCTACACTCCACCCCACCTCCCATGCAACTGACTTTTCCAATTGGCCCTCCAGGCCACCCTGGGCTGGAAATCTCTTTCATTCTGTCGTTCTGTGACTTCTACTGCTGTAGAATTTGCCGAGAGTTATTTTTTACAAATATTTTATGGGCTGTGGAGGAAGAGCTAGCGTATGCGCTTCTTTCTACTTCTCCATCTTGGCTCTGTGCCCTGTAAAAGTATTTCCTGACCAATCAAACCAAAAAGGAAAAAATGGAGTCCTCCGTAATCTATTTGAATACCAAGGAGAGTGATATAGAGTAAGTACAAGGTGTCCCAAAATTCTTTAAACTATTAAAGTTTAAAACTGCACTAAGACTTTTGGGAAAGTCTTAAAACTGGCTTAATATTTTGGAGTCTTTCATAACCACAACAATAACAGGGTGATCATTCATAGACAGATAGTACTTTAAGATTTGAAAATTGTTTCATATGCATTGCTTCTTTTGGTCCTCGCAACAACCTGATAAGGGAAAAACAACCTACATGATTATCCTCATTCTGAGTTGTGAAAACTGGGGTTCAGAGATTAAATTCCATGCCCTGAACAACCAGCGAGTGTCAGTGGTAGGGTGTGAACCCAGGCTGTTTGACTACCTGCACTATGCCATATTACATTCAGGACCTTGGGTAGATTATTAAGCACAGTATGATGAGAAAGAGACAATCTGGTAAAGTCTCTTCCATCTCTAAATCCTAGGATCCCTGTGTTGCTTCAGATGGTGTAGTAACTGTCATTCTCTTTCTTTTTGTAGCCATAAGGTAAACTCCCTTTCTTTAGGTATTTTTCAGATTCTAATACTGCCCTAGAAAATCATTCAGAAGTTTCTATTAGAGTAGACGTATTTCTTAAACACAAGGGTTGTTGCTTCCCCCATTAGAATGTGACTGTCTTGTTTTTCTACTTGTGCCAACTCCTCCCCCTCACTACCCCTTTAGGACAGTGTTTGACAAATAGTAAGTATTTAATAAATGCTTTTCCATTCATTTACTCAATGACTTCATTAGTAGTGTCAAGACTAATATCCAGCTCTTCTGAACTTGTATGTCCATCTTATTATGTCATACTTTCCCTGTGTCTCTCTGCCTCTGTCGCTCTCTCTCTCTGTCTCTCACTGTCTCTGTCTCTGTCTCTCTTTGTATCTCTCTGTCTATATATATACATATATATATATATATATATATATATATATGTATATATATAGTTGATGTTTGTATACATACACTGTATCATTGGCCCCTAGAGAAACAAGAATAGTGTATTTTTTTATCAGTTCCACTGTAGAATTCTTCTTTTGTTGGCAAACAACATGTTTTTAACAATGTATGCTGTTTTTGCCAAGGGAAAAACAAAGATCTTAAAGTCAGAAAAATCGGTGTTTGAGTCCTGGCTCTGACACTTGCATTATGGCTTGTGGGCAAGGCACATAAACCTTTCTCAGTCTCAGTTACCTCATCTGTAAAATGGGGATAGCAATACTTGCATGATCTATTTCAGTCAGTTAATAAACTTTTATTTAGTGACTACTAAGACCATCCACTGTGCTAAGCATTAGGGATACAAAGAAAGGCAAAAGATAACTAGTTCCTGCTTTGAAGGAGGTTACTATCTAAAGTGAGAGAAAACATGTCAATAGTTATGTACACAAAGTTGTATGTGGGATAAATTGGGGATTATAGACAGAAGGAAGGTACTAGAATTGAGGGACATGAGGAAAGAATTCCTACAGAAGGACTTATATCAAGAAGGGATAGACCTAGAGACCAAAGCTGTGATTTCTCTGCTAGAGGGAGTTCCCGGAAAGTATTTTTACTAATTCAAGTTGGAACCTTCTTTGCAATATATGGTCTTAGAGAGTGCTCTAAGGAGTTAAGTGCTCTAACTCTAAGGAGTTAAGTGATTTGCCCAGGATCATTCAGCCAGTGTTGGAAGAAGGACTTGAAAGTTTTCATGGCTGAATGTGCCTTTCTACCCACCATATTATATTGACTGATATAAGGAAAACCCTGTGTAAACTTTAAAGTGCTATGAGTTATTAGTGGGAATATTAATAAATATCCAGTTTTGAGTAAGGTCCAGAACCCGACTCCTGAGTTGTTTCAGTTTTTTGTTGCTTTGTTCAATTTGCTTTATTCCTGTTCAAATGCTTGCATTACTGTCAATACAAGTGAAAAGAGAGAGTAGTTAGGTCTCTGGAGACAAAGCCCCAGGTTTGGCTGGTGACATGGGGTATGGGGAGGACATCCTTAAAGATAATTACTTGACTTTCCTTCTCTTGCCCCAGTGGTTTCATGTGGGTAAATAATTCTTATGGTTGCTTTTTCTGAAAATGCCACTTCAATGTAACTTCTTGATTGTCCAGAAAGCCTACTTCTCATCTATTACTAGCAGTCTTTCATGAATCATTTCTCTGGGTGGGGTTGATGTCTTCTGTGATGAGGCTTATCATAGATTAGCTCTCTCTATAGCCATCTGGAAAAGGGAATTTTAAATACAGGTTCTCTAGTTCATTCTTATTCTCTGATATAAATACATAGACACATATGTGTATGTACAAATATACTGGAGTTGTCACACACATACCCATACATAATACATATATATGTATATGTATGTATATGTATATATATGTCTATCTATGTCTACATATACATAAAAATATCTATATCTTTATATGTTAGAGAAAGAATGGCTTCAGTGAAGCAAGGCTTTATGTCAATTTCAAAACCCTGGGCCTGGCATAAGAATTTCTTAATATGGGAATCTGGGTGGTACAATGGCTAGAGTACCTGGCTTGGAGTCAGGAAGATCTGAGCTCAAATCTGACCTTAGGAACTGTGTGACCTTGAACAAGTCCCTTAACTTCTGTTTCCATCATTTTCTTCATCTACAAAATGACAATCATATAAGCATTTATATGTTGTGAGGATCAGATAAAATAGTATTTTTAAAGCACTTAGCACTGTACCAGGCACATAGTAAGTATTGTATAAATGTTAGTTAGTATTACTACTTTAGTTATAAAAGAAATTTATGCTTTGGAATAGGGTTCAAATTGAAGACTTTTGATGTCTTTTTCAATTCTGAGATCTAAGGGCATGTGTCCTTGGTAATGACCTCCCCATTTAGACTTCACATGTTACACACCTCTAATGCACTAAGGATAAGATGCATATTATAGTTACTTGCTGTGTTTCTTTTCCTTATCCCAACCCAGAAACTTTAAGTTCCACAAGGAGTTTATTTTTCATTAAAATTTGTACCTTCTCCAATATCTAGCACAATGCCTTTTTCATGGTAGGTACTCAACAGATTTTTGTTGATTGATTCAGTGAATAAATCATTCTAAGTTTCACAGAGTCAGATTTTGGTTTAACATAAGGAAGAACACCACAGCAATTAAAATTGTACAAGCATTCAATAGATTGCTTTATTAGATGGTTCCAGGTAAGACCTGTAAGACATGGCATACACACACACATATATCCATCCATCCATATATACATACATACACATATATGTATATATTCACACACATATGTATATGTATATACTTATATACACAAATGTATATATACATATACAGACACATATACACAGATACAAACACACATATATATGTATATACATATATATATACATTATATATATATTTGATTTTACTTCAACACATGGTCAACTCTTAGGAACTGCACCATGAGTGCTAAGCCACATTATGGTAGTAGGAAGATGTAAGGTGAGACAGTGCTGTGGCTACTCTGTCTCACTGGAGGTGTCCCCTCAGGCTGTTTATCTATATCAGATAGATAGTTGGGAAAGAGACAGGCAACTTGTACTGTTGAAAATTCTCCCAAAGACTGACACATAGGGATGGGACAGTGGTCTTTGTCAGCATCTTCAGTTTAGCTGCCCTGAGAGAGTGGATAATGTTGACTAATGGTCAATTTAATTGACTCCCAGTGGTGTACACTGGGAGAACACTACAAAAGATTGAGTGGATGAGCATAGGTTGATCTTATTCCTAACAGGTATGGTGATCTAGAAGTAATGTTACATTCCTTGGAAAGACATATATTAAGCTTTGCTTGTCATTCTGGAAGAAAATGGGCTTTGTAGGCAAGAAAACAACAGTGATGTGTAATGTCTCCTGTGCTCTGTTAAGAAAAAGACTGAACCTCCTGAGAAATGCTAGAGATTCTGGAGCTGCCAGCTTCTATATTTCACACTGCTGTGGAATACAAGGACCCTTGATATTTTTGAGGAAGGTCCAATAACCAAATAGATACTTCAACATTCATGAAGCACTTAGCATTACTCTTCAAAATTAGAGTTCAAAATTATTATAGAGGTTCAGTGTCAAACACAGCCCCCAAAAGAACATTCATTAGTCAGAACTTTTTAGGAGCATGTTGCTGATTATAAACTGCAAAGTCTAAGTGTACTGGTATGGGCTTTGCTTTTCTGGGAGAGAAAAGGGCAGTGCATATTTCAGAGTACTAAATCATGAAAAAAATGAAATAGAGGAAAAAGTAGATAAGAAGCATCCTTTTGAACTACAGGAGAGGATGTTTTCCTTTGGGGGGGCACAGAAAATGATGCTCATTTTAGAAGAGTTTAACCTTGTTCTTTCAAGTTTTGGTTAACACTGCTGAAAAGAAATCATCAGTGCTATTTGGAAGGCTACATTTGGAGAGCATAGACCTATGCCTTTCTGTATCTAATCCGTGAATGCTTTACCAGTAGAAAGGTTTTTAATCATATCAGTTTGCACTGAATTGATTCACATTTCCATTATTTCTATTTAGAAATGGATTCAAATGATAATCTGGGTAAAAATGCACCATTGGAAGTTGTATTAAACACTTTCATGATACTAGTACACTTCCCATTTTGGATTTAATCTTTTTTCTCCTTTTATTTCATTAGCTATTTCTACCTTTCCCTGATGAACATGATGGCAAGAGCCCTTCACTAGCCTTGTTTATACTGTGCTTTCTTGATTTAGATTTGTCTTTGCCCAAATAAACATCTGAAAGGAATGGCTGCTAAAAGTTTCCTGTGAATATCTTGACAAGACTAAATTATTGGTAGGGTATTTATATAATTCATGGAAATCTTTAATCTTGTGTCCTTTTAATCTTGGTGACTCCATCATACTGACAAAATTCCAGCTTTTAATCTGCATGTAAAGATCAGATTTATTTCTACAGTTTATCGTGAAGAAGAAGAGAAATGAAATTGTACTTTAAGATTTATTGACTTCATTCCCTGGCTGTGTGTACTGAGGTTGAATGCTTCTTCTGTGGTTTTCATTCACACATTTGTCATTGGTGCTGCTCAGTAGGGCAATTCTCCTCTCCATTTAGGTCTGGTACTTTTCCAATAACGTTAATTTTACAATAATCAAGTTCTCATTTTTGCTCAAGACCTGGATGGCTTTGGTAGCACCTGATTTTTACTTCCTCTAAAAATTATGTACATGATGTTGAGTGCCACAACTACTTAACTAAAATAAAGAGCATATTTGTAAGGACAGAATGGAGGCAGTATTTTCTTTTTCATGTTTCATTTGTCTTGCTGTCTGCATCTACATTAGGGATCCCCAAACTTCTCAGTTCATGTATAAAAAGAGAACCATTTCCTCTATCCCCCTCCACTTGCCATCAAATTCTTTCTAATGTTATGCGTCCTTTGTTTAAATATACAATCATTATCGTGGTTAACCTAGACACTGCCTTGTAGTTTTCAATGCAGAGTTAACTCACCAGTTTATTCCCCATTGCTCTCCTTTCCCTCTCTGTCTTACAATTTGCTTTTCAGGCCAGCTATTGGAATTACTTCAGGAATACTCTGTTTGACAGACACATGTCTTTAGGATAGGCCTGAACGGCCTCAGAAAAGTCTTGCTTAATGGAAATTGACTGAGGAAGTAGAAGATGTTTATGGCTTGTAGCTTAGAAGACTGGTATCACCTATAACTGCTTTACATACACATATACTTCTCTTTACTTCTCCCTCTTCTTTCTCTCCCTCCTCTCCTCCTCTCTCTCCTCTTTTCTTTCCTTCCCTTTCTCCCTCCCTCCCTTCCATTTTTCCTCTTTCCCTCTTGATCTGACTGTCTTCACAGGCAAATTCACATTTCATTCAGTTATTTGTTTAACAAAGACATTATTTTTCATCTATTTCACTCTTACGTAAAAGTCAAGACAATTGGCTGCTTACTTATTGTGGACCCAGACTCCGGCCTGTTCAAGGAACTGATGATGACGAAGCCAAATCCTTCATTTTCTTTGCGGTGTATGACCACATCGTTGGTTTGTAGGCTGTGTGATGCAAAGCCTTCAGGTGGAGAAGTGCTGGGAGCAGCATGGTTGCTGTTGGTGTATGTGGCATAGTCACTTCGTGGCGAGCTGTGGTGAGTTGACACAGAGCCTGGACTCCTCCCATTCTCTGGACAGGGTTCCCCTGGAATACAATCACATTGCAAAGACATTATCCTATTACTTGTTAACTGATTTCGCTAATAATAGGGGTTTTGAAGGGGCTATAGATTTAGTTGCTAAATACTCTAGATCTTGGCCTCATGTTGCTTTATATCTTCCCACAATATACATACACATTTCTGTATATGCATATATATGCATACATATTTCAAAAGTTATACTATCTATATATATATATCTCTCTATATATCTGATCTTATGGCAGCAGGTGGTGCCTGAGAGTTTTGTTGTCCTACTCTTTGTGACCCTATGAACCCTATGGTCCATGGGGTTATCTTGCCAAAGATCCTAGAATGGTTAGTCATTTCCTCCTTCAGTGGATTAAGGCAAACAGAAATCAAATGACTTGCCCACAGTCACATAGCTAGTAAGTGTCTGAGGTCAGATTTGAACTGGTCAGATCTTTTTGACTCCAGGCCCAGTGCTCTATCCACTGATCCACTCAGCTACTTCCACCTAAAGTTTAGGGTGTATCTATGTGAGATGACTAACCATTTACTCTTCAAAGACACCAAACTTTATTTGAGAAGTAGTCTCATAGTCTCCTATTGTCTTAGACAAGTTAATTCACATTAAATATGGATGACAAATTTATTTTAAAATTATTTTATTCACTGTAGACTTAAGGCCAATGATGACATTAGCTAAGTAAGAAACCTTGAATTCTGAATCAGTTATTTATCAAATACTAGAACATTTTCTCATCAAAAGTATTATCTCAAATCAAGCAAATAAAACAGAGGCTAAGTAAATTAACTGAGGAAATAGATGGTGAGCTGGCAACCAAAGAAAGCTGTTTTCTAATGTGAAAAGTCTACCTGACTATTTCAGCACATAGGTATTGATACTCTGATTAAAAGAAGCTAACACTCTGTAATTAGGAATAACTACATCATTTCCCTCTCACAACTTGATTAGTATACTCAAAAGGAGTTTTACAAACAGAGGAATAGCAAGATGAAAAATAATCACACTGAATTATTCCTTTTGTGGCTCTGTGGATTGGTTCCCCATTTAGAACTCTTGAAAGTGTTCTTATTTGGCAAATTAAAAATAATTAGCCAGACTGTCAGTGAAGCCTCTTACCTTTACAAACTATAATTCTGCACTAAACAAAAAAGTAAAGAAAGGAAGAATGGAAAATCCTAAGCAAAGATACTTGTTTCGCCAATACTCTATCCAACTCTCAGCATTAGTAATTGAGTATTGACAAACACAGAAAGTAAGTGGTGTGAGACCTATTATAAATTGCTCCATTAGAATATGTCTCTAAAACTTAATATTTCATCTTTTAAAAAATGGAAAACTAAAAGTTTCCATCAGAAGAACTGAACAGAAGTAACAAAAAAATGAAATGCAAAAGCATTCCTTTGCTAAAAAAACAAACACAAAAAACTCCCACAAAAAACCCAGAAAACCAGGATTGAAAACTTCTGTCTGTGAAATTTTTGTTCTTTAGCTAAACATGATCCAAAGACAAGCTGTTATTTTCTTAGTGAAGCACATGTCCTTTATCAGTCCTTGTACAAGTTAGAAATAAAGTGATTAGAGATAGTCAGGAGGAAGAAAAACAAACAATTATTATGCTGGTACATTAAAATTGAAAGTCTCCAAGAGTTATTGGACCAAATCAGCAATTAAATGTCACAGGCAGTGACAAGAGAGATCTCATTTTCTGGCTGTCATATTTGAGAAGGTTGAAAACTGTTCATGTCAGTAAACTGGCAACAGAGAAAGGGAAAAATTCCCCCTCTCTCTGTCTTTCTCTCTCTCTCCTCCCTCCCTCTCTCCCTCCCTCTCTTGCACAAGAGTAGTTTCATTTATGATTTCTTGACCTTGCCTTAAACCCAAATCACTCTGGTTCTCACTGATTGGCCAACAATAGGTTCCAGTCCAATCTCACTTGGTCATTGTCTGGGATTTGATGGCTTAGAGTGATGGTAAAAAGCATTTGTTTCTGTTTTGGCCAGAAACCCGAGGATCTTCCCTTCCTAGATTTTTTTTCCCTCATTTCTTACTTAGTTTTAATCACTGAATGGGCATTTCCTCAGACAAACTGAGACCTGTTAAAAATTTAGCTTAAAAAGGCCAAAGTCTCCTACAGCATTCACAGTCATCCACATCTGTATCTTGCCCCTGGCCCCAGATGACTCTGGAGGAGAGACTGAGGCTGGTGCCTTTGCACTGCCCTGCCTCACTTCAATCCAGTTCACTTGCAAGTCCCCTTCCCAATATCATTGATCCTGTAGAAGAATGGAGAATGAATGACAGCAGCAAAAACAGTGGGGAGTGGGTGAACTTTAAGGTTATAGAAGAGGAGAAGAATTGATGACCTGAGATGGTCATTAGGTGATTCCCTTTTGAAAGGCTGTAAATCAGAAGAATTTCCTTCGCTATTGGAATGTTCTTTCAACCTCTAACACAAAGTTTTTCTCTCTTTACCAGGATGAATGTTTGAGAATATGGGACTAAAAACCCCCCTTGGAATTTTTTTTGAAGCATGTCAGTTACAGGCTCCAAATGGGGAAAGCTTGAGGGATAGAAAATACCCATCATAGACTCTTAGGGTTAGTAAGAACTTAGGTGACTCATCTACTCAATCCATCTGTCTCCTAACAGGACTAAACTCAAATTGCCTTCAGACAAATGAGATTCTGTTTGTTCAATACCCTTCCCCTGTTGTGAAATGAACTGTTATTTAGAATAATTAATGCAGTAAAAGGGTTATAATGCAATTTAAAATACAAAGTGCTATGTAAATTCATTTTATTTACTCAATGATTTTTCCGGATCACTGACTCATTATTCATGTCCTTCTGCAGATTTCTGTAAAGAATTCCAATATTTGTCTGGATCAACTTAACACAAATGGTCACTGTTTAAAATCATTTCTTTTACTGCTACTTAGAACCGAATGCAGCCAGATGGGAAGTCATCATCGTGGTGCTGGAGGAAATGGATGTCTCTCAGCAAGGTGACTGGCATTTAGGAAGATGGCCATTTAGCAGTTATAGGACATTGGTAGGTCACCAAGAAGCTCATCCTTACCAAAGGGATTAAACTGATTTTTAAGTGTGCTGTTCTAACTGTATTATAGGTAGCTAGCCAGTGGACAGAGCATGATGTTTGGAGTTAAAAAAGACCTGCCTTCAAAGGATGAACTGGGATCAAATCCTACTATGGGTGCCTTGGACTAATGACTACCACTATGTATCTCACACAACTCCCTTGGATTTATCTACTAAGCCATATATAACTGCTTATGAAATCACAGCTCAGTCTACCTATTCTATCCAGAAGTAAAAAAAAAAAAAAGCAAATATTTATAATTAGGACTGGCAAAATAGAATAGTCTAATGCCTCAGACTGGTGCCTGGCTATGAGGTAAAGGGTTTATTATGAAAACACATTTGGAAGTAGGACTGGTAAAATAGAGTAGTCTTAAAATACATAGGATATGGTGCCAAGCTATAAAGGAAGAGGTAACTAGATGGCTCAGTGGATAGTGCTCTGAGTCTAGAATCAGGAAGACTTATCTGAGTTCATATTTGGCCTCAGACCCTTCCTAGCTGTGTGACCCTGGGTAGGTCACTTAACCCTGTTTGCCTGTTTCCTCATCTGTAAAATGAGCTGGAGAAGAAATGGCAGATCACTCCAGTTTCTTTGCCAAGAAAACTCTGAAAGTAAATGATTACCTGTCTTATCTTCACCTTAAGTGTGAAGGGGAAAGAACCTGTTAACTGAAAGGTAGATGTGTTGATCATATTTGTTTTTAGTTTTGATGATATTGTTAATCTTTGCCCTGATTAAAGAGGCAAAACCCAGAAACAGAAAGTTAAAAACGAGTTTATGAATACACCAAGGCAGCAGGAGATGGTGGGCTGGTCTGCTGCTGGACCAACCACTATTCAAATAGAGCAAGGATTTTTTTTTTATTGCTACTGTTGCTGTTCAGTAGTTTTTTAGTCATTTTTAACTCTTTGTGACCTCATTTGTTGTTTTTTTGATGAGGGTACTGGAGCAGTTTGCAATTTCCTTCTCCAGGTCATTTTACAGATGAAGCAAACAGGGTTAAGTGACTTGCCAAGGGTCACACAGCTAGTAAGTGTCTGAGGTTGGATTTGAACTCACAAAGAGAAGTATTCCTGATTCTAGGTCCAGAACTTTTTTATAGATAAGAGTAAACTCCTCCCATATAAGGGAAAGACTATCTTGATTCATTCACATTTCAAAGGAGTTAATGCCATCTTAACCCTACCCCCTCTAAGTTTTTTGATTGGTCACTTTTCAAATAAGTAGATGTGGTCAGTGATCATACTCAGCAGGCCAACTGCCAGGTACACATTATGAGGAGATGGGATTATCACTAAAGAGATTAGATTCACGAGTTTGGCTAGCTGACTGCCCTCTCCTACTGGACCCTACTCTGCAGGCTGCCTGTACCCAAAATAAAGAAAGTTTAAAACATGGGGTCATTTCAGAATGACTGAATTAGTCACTGATTTTATACAGTCACCCTTGCATAAGCTACCTCAAGAGCTAGAATAATGAATCTCCATGTAACTGTAAAGTGAATGTGAACTACT